>JASDQU010013177.1:158885-174457 GCA_032191745.1 Picea mariana
TGAACCCAGATGGACCACACCACAAATAAGATCACGTACTCCCAGGTATCAAAATTTCTTTCTTGGACATTGTTATGCTTGTGGAAATTTTGGACACATGACAATCAATTGTAGAATCAATGAAAGGAATAACTATGCAAGCTACATGAATGGTGAAAATAATAGATATGGAAATGTTCGTAGACCTATCAACATAAATTATAATCTATTTGACCCATTAATGGATCAAAATATTGTATGTTACAAGTGCAATAATCTTGGTCATAAAGCACGAGATTGCAGAGAGATGAAGATAATCATATGCCAAATGTCTGTATACCAATTACAACATGGAAAAGGAAATAAATTCCACAAAATGAAAACTGTCAAATAACATTGGTTGCTAAATAATGCAAAGAAGAAGATGAATGGTTCATAGACAGTGGGTGCTCATCTCATATGACTGGAGATCAAAGCAAATTTGTCAGCTTGAAGAAAAAGGGTGGAAATGTTACATTTGGAGATGACTCATCTACTAAAATACTTGGAAAAGGAATTGTAAAGATTGGAAGTGAAAATGTAAAAGCAGGAAAAATCCTATTGGTTGAAGATCTGAAGCATAATCTCCTCAGTGTCAGCAAAATATGTGATCAAGGATACACTCTTACGTTTGACTCCCGAAAATGTAAAATCAGAGAAAATAACTCAGGAAGATTGGTTGCAACTGCAACAAGAAGACCGAACAACATATACATCCTAGACATGAAGAAGAGAGAGAAGATACAAGCCACATACAAGGATTCTAAGGAAGAAAATGTCCCAAAGACCAAAAATAAGGATGAAGTATTATTGAGTGCCACATGTTCAGGGGGAGCAGCCCCAAAGAAGAGAGTTACCTTTTGCCATTAAACTCGGGGGGAGAAGCCCTACCCTTTGCCATTGATGTCAAAGGGGGAGAGAAATTGGGATCATGAAGATAGGGGGAGCATGAGTGTTGCCATCAATGAAAAAGGGGGAGATTGTTGGAAGTTTGGTTGTTGTCATTGATGTCAACCCTAGTCATGGGTTTTGGACTGCAAGATTGATGAAGGTATTTGGAAATGAAGGAAAATGCACATGCAAATACAACACCCATGGATGGATAGTATACATCATGTTGTTTCCAGTGGTATGTGGCACGTCACGTGGACTCTCATGGTTGAGGAGAAATGAATTTTTGAAGATGACAAAGTGAATTGAAGAAGGAAGTATATGTAGGCCCTGAAGATAATTAAAGAACATAATTACAAAATAAGAAAGTGTCAGGTCGGCCCTAATGTTAAAAGGAAGTGACATAAATGGTATAAATAAATATCATTATACATTCATTTTGTGCACAAGTCAAATTTCAGAGGAAATCAGAAGTAAAGAAGGCCGGATTTCAAGGGAGGATGAAGTCTTTTGGTGATGTGTTCTAAGGTATGTTATTTTCAGGCCATCTTACCATTTTCACTATAACTTTGTTTCTAGAACGATTCGGATGGTGAAATTGATATGATATTGAGAAGACATATCAAGGTACCTGTGTTAAAAGTTTCAGATATTGATTCACTATAATTATGGAGATACAATCTGTGGAAGATAGGGTTTTTGACCAGTCCCGAAGCTAGTCAATAAATAGGTGTTCCGGGTAAAACAGTCATAATGTCTTCATAGATAATCCAAATGAAGTGGGACAAATTGAATTGGAAAGAGTACGGACTTTAGTTTTTTTTGTGCGTGGTTCATAATCGGATGTTAAATATTGAGTGCGGGTCATTCTGTACAAATTCGGTCTCCTGAATAAACTAGAATTGAACAAAGTCTACCATTCTCTCTATAACTTGTTTTTGGGTGGAAGGAAGGGGCAAGGATGGAGAGTTAAATACTCTCTTGATATTGGATTATTGTATATTTATCTTGGAGGTTTATCTCTCCCTTTACATTTGGAAGTTGTAGCTACCTTTGGAAGTCATTACTTCCCTTGAACAATAACTATTGATTATTTCTCATATATTGTGCATGGTGTATTGTGGTGTATTGGTGCAACTCTTATAATATTATTCATTTCTCATTGGATATAGTTGAATGGTTTAAGTATAAGTTGAAAAAGGTTTTAAATTGTACTTGATACTGATTCACCCCCCTCTTAGTATCAACATAAGCTTCATTTTAAAACCATGTTTATGACAGTGGTTACCCTTCTTTTTGTTTCTGAAATTCATCTATATAATGGCATTATTCCACTAGTACTTACCTCCATATTTGGGGTACATATGATCGACCTTCCAAGACAAAAAGTTTAATCCACTAATTGGATACGAGTGATTGATGGAGGTACGTTATATCATAAAGGATTGGGTTCTTCAATCACGTTGAATTTATTTATGATTTTAATCCACTAATGTTATGGCGACCGTTTAGACTAAGTTATCCTTAAACCTTTAGCATCTAATGAATTACAACACGTTGTAAGTGGACTGAACGAATGCAAAGAAGGGCATCCATTACCTATAATTGACTGTTGACTTCCTGAGTTGTGTCTATTGAGTCATGTGAGTACCTTCATTGTTTTTGTCATGTTGTCCCTCGCTCACGAACTGATTTTCAATGCGCATGGTTTCTATGTGGATCTTAAAATTCAACTATGTGTTGGACTTATTAATTTTCTCTCAGTATTTTGTTAGTCGTGACAACGATGTGGGAATTTATTGAGAAGTTGACACATAAATTTCATTAACCACTCCTCGCAGACTGAGTTAAACCTATCCACCTTCAATAGCGTACCATGAGTTTAACAAAATAATTTACTTACCTTACCATAAAAATTACCCTTCCAATTAGTGATACTCATGATTCTTGTCAATTTATCAGCATCATTACTCATTTAATATTCTGACTACTGAATTTAGTATGCGCCTTTGGTAAGACCATAAAGGATTAATAAATTCATTAACATATTGCATTAAGACCAAAACTATTATATGAAAGATTAAGTATGTAATTGATTCAGAAATTTAATGAAAGCAATTTACTACCTTATGTCGCATATAAAATTAATAAGAATCCACAGAAAAATATTGGAACTCGGTAACTACAATAATTTAATACATTGAATAATGGTACTTGAAACCTTGTTAGTGATAATAGTGATGAAAGGATAGAATCGTTGATTATCAAATTAAAATAACTAGAAAACAAAGATTGCATTAATAACTTATTTTCAAAAATGTATAGCGAACTTGTTATTCTCAACAATCTTAATGATTCCATGTCTAATGAATATGGGTATTTTCATGATGAGTTGCTCATGTGGTTGCTCTTTCAGGGAAATACTATAGACGGAAAACAAATAGCCCACTAATGGCAAAGATTTATCAGGTTTATTCACAAACATATGAAAGTAGAAATAAATTTGACAATGACAAAATAATCCTAACCCATAAATTTTTAGATCCCTGCAAAACACGCTATGGAATGTCAAGTTTCAAACATATGAAAGTATAAGCAAATTTGTCACCAACAAAAAAATCTCAGCCCATAAATTTTTAGATCCCTGAAAAACATGCTATGGAATGTCAAGTTTCATGGCTTCTTAGCCCACTAATGGTAAGTAAATTAAGTTATTTGAATAGAACAATGTTTTAATATTGGGGGATGAACCATGCTTATAATTTTTTCAATAGCTTTATAACATTGGCATACCTTAATACCAACAAAATTTAAGGTGAACAAAGTTTGTAGAGAAACACAAGAGTAGTGTTGATGGTCATCACAAAAAGAATTTAAATATTTTAATTAAAAAACCAAATTTGATTTTCATCATTTTTATGGGATTTATCAAACACGTGTCAAGCCAACCGAACAACATAGTATCCACCACATTTTCAAATGCTCTAAACTTCATCCACCTACTTGTTAGCATGTGTTATGGTTCACCTATTCAAATGCTCTAAACTTCATCCACTTGCTTGTTAGCATGTGTTAGGGTTGCCACCGCCTCTTGGACGTGCCCACCAGGTCAAGGGTTCGATTTGAGTTTAGGGCCTAGGGAGGAAGCCCGAGGCAAAATCTGTGAAGGAGATGGATGCCCAACAAATAGGTTGAAGCAGGGATTGTACGCATTCTTCATTTTTTTGCTGTGGAAAATGAGGTCTTGTTGGACATATTCTTCCTTTCTCAGTCTCATGTTCATTCTTTCATATTTGGATTCTGGAATTTGTCTCGACAACCAGCAAATACAGGTCATGAAATCTCTGTTTAACTTATCATTCTGGTAACCCATGTGAAATAATGCAAATTCTGGTAACCCATGTGAATTGGGTGGCTTGGCATGGATTGCACTACAGATGGGAGCAGTGTCACTAAGCTTCATATGTATAGTTTTGGGTTGAAGGGCAATTCTTGGCAGATTGTATGTCAGCTTCAAGCCACACATTGTAGCGTCACGGGTAGTCTCTTTGTCTCGCCTAAAAGTCCTTTGTGTTCATTGGTACCAGTTCTGCGTGCCTCCCTATCCATCCTGTGTTGGTTCAATGTGCAACACACAGTAAGAAAGGGAAAGCAAAGGCTTGACTCAACTAGACTCTTCGTTTTAGCCGCTTCAAAATGATGTCCTTAAAATAACCTCTATTTCATCAACCTGATTGATGTCGTGTGAAAGGCCCTGAAGCAAGGCGAAAAAACCAATAGGCAGTGGTTTGGTGCTAGCGATGGGTGGCCTGTTAGGGAGGGTACAAGTGTGGGCTGGACATTGGGCAAGCCTCTGTTAAGGGGCATCACTCTTCTCAAATGGGATATCCACCGTCGACAAAAGTTTTCTTGAGTTAGTGAGCAAGAAATGCCTTCTGATTGTACCTAGAAAGGCCCTTCAGCCAGGCGAACACCCCGAATTCGTCAATAATTGGTAACGTTCATGGAGTGACTTACCAGAGTGGCATTGAATATCGCACCGACGGGAGGATTTGCAGAAGTTGCAGGTATTCAGAAGTTGTTCGGCTCTCTCCAGCATCTCCTCTTCTTCCATTCCACGCCCCTGGCCCGTCTGGGGCGGCCTTGATTAAGTGATGCACCCTCCTGAGATTCGAAATCCATGAAGACTTCCTCCATTGATGACCTTCCTGCATGATTGGAAGGTGTTGATGAAGTTCTCACATGCATGGAAGGTGGCGACTATGCAATATATGAAATTTTGTTTTTAAAATTAATTTTTGTATTTTCATAAATATCTAAAAACAATACATCACCACTAGAGGTATTAAGTCCCGTCACTCCTATATAGACCAATAGGAAAATCATAATATAAATTTATAATAATTAAAAAAAAAAAAAAAATTGATTAAAAAAAATTAAATAATAAAAATTATTTCAAAAACTTTAGTCACTGCACCAACTCATTTACCAAAATGCACTTAATAATAAGCTTCCATTTACCAAAATGCACCCACTAATAAGTGGTCAACGATGGTTGACCGCCAAGCCAATGCGGACTAATAATAATTACAAAGTCAGATGATTAAAGTTTGATGTCAAATTTTCAAGGCAACACTCACCATGAAGAAAGTTCTGAAATGGTTCGTTGTAACTGGATGGGTTACAAAGTTTTGTCCACATCTCAATGAGATATATGTCATTCATGGCCAAAGGATTGTGGGAAAGATGGCTATCATTTGTTCAAAGGTGGCGACTATGTTTAATTCATTGCTGACTGTATCTACTAGTTTGCTTCATAGTCCTTTAAGAGAATGCCACTGTATTAACACCCACTCAAAAAAAAGACGTGTGCCATCCAGACCTACGAATGCCCATGACCTCATTCTCATTCCTTCCACGATGAAAACAGGTCGATGATCTGAGGAAATTACAGTTGAAGGAGTCATTCAAATATTGTTCTAAGAATGCCTTATGAATGTGTTAACTTAGACATGGACTATTTTTTTTATTTACTATTTGCAATGCAATGCCATATAATACTCGAGTCGAGTAACTTGAGGCTTACGAAATGTTAGAAAAGAGTGTTTTTTGTCGATTTTTCCTCAGGTACTGGAATTTCATCTTGAACGACTTGTTGAGTTTGCACCATCAATTAGAGATAATTTCTCCAAGTCCTCGATATCTTTCCATATAGATTTGACCAGAATTAAAATTCCATTGAGATAACTCTTATAATAAGGTTCTAATGCTTTAGCATTTCGATGCTAAAGTTAGTGCCTGTTATATTTACTGGTTGGGTGAACTGCCCGAAGTGAATGCTCAGTTGGAGAGGATAAAGAAACAGGAACCCTCACTTGCAACCTTTGCATACAGCTCTACGATATATCAAGACTGATATAGTGAATACAACTTGCTTCTGTATAAAGTTATCATATTTTTATAGTGGCTACAGTGAAAGAAAATTCGAGCGCAATGCATTCAATTGCAATGTCTTTTGATTCTACTGGTCTCACATGTAATAAGTTACAGGTTCAGGTCATGATAGAAATTATTGCTAAGGAGGACCAACTCTATGAGGATCATGTTTGACTATTACGTGATGTAAAGTATTGCAGTTTATTCTCTCACAGTATAACAACTTTTACAGTAAGGAAAGGAACATTCAATATAAATATCCTGTAGCTTTAAATCTCATAAAATGCCTCAAGCTAAATGATCTGGACACTATTCAAAATACTAGAAGAGACCAACTTTCTTACAAAGGAATGGTGTTGAAGTATATTTGAGTGATAATTTTATTAAAGGTAGTCGAGTATACTAAAGCATGCCTCCAAAAAAAACGCAAGCTAAAAATGACACGGATTTTCAATGCATAAAAGAAGAGGAGGAAAAACTGTGTGAGAGAGGAACACAGTGAGGTTTTCTTCTCTCATTTATCATGCATCTTCCATTCTTTCAGCAGGGATTTGATGAAGTTGTTGGCAACAATGAATGTTTTGTAAGTGATAGAAGGGAGCAAAGCAGGGTCAAGTTTGGGTTGTGTTTCCGAGATAAATTGTTTATTTGCTTAAGTTTGTTGTGTTTTAAGTCTGATTTTTCAGTACTGATCAGTTTGCTCTTATGCAGATGACTACCTTGAGTTTCACCAACATTGCTCAGTTAAAATCTGACTTGATTTTGTTCTGTTCTTTGTTGTTCACTGTATGATGTAACATAACATCTTAGATGCTTAAAGACTAGAGCTCTAGTCCAAGTCTAAGGAGAGGCTTAAAACCTTCAACAAATTCAAGAAAGAATATGGAGAATTTGATTAAAAAATAAACATCAAACTCCTTTGGGTTCAATATTTTTTTTGTTGTTTTTAAATTTAGAAATATTAAATAAATAAAAAATACAAATTATATTCCGTCAATCACTTTGTAATATATATATATATATATATATATATATATATATATATATATATATATATTCTTTGATTAGTTTCTTTCTCTTTTAAAAAATTGTAACACTTGAAATAAAATACAAAAAATATCAAAAACATACTAATTTGTTTTCTTTTATTTTAAACATCATTAATCTTCTTTTATTTTATTTTTATTTTGATCAATTATTTCAATACATAAAAAAACATACCATTTTACTAACTTCAACATTAAAACAATAGAAAAGACTCATTACAACATGTCTAACATTTTTTTAGCTTTTTGTCAATATTAACAAAGTAGTTTACATTTTTTTTGTTTATATCAATTTTGTTTTAAACACTTTCATTTTAATTGTTTAGTAACTTTTTATATTTTATACAAAAGCAAATAAAATACAAAAATGATATGAAGTTATAAAGATATGGTTTCAATTATACTTTAGGATTTCTTTGTGCATACCTTACTAATTTAGTTTAGTTGTTTAATTTTTTTTAGAGTTTTACTTTAACTTTGTTTAATTTATTTTTATGAATTTAAACAAAAGCATTAAAAAATTATAAAGTTAAAAATATATAAAAAATTAATATTTATAAAATTATGTAATGAGATTAATGCTTAGAATCTATGTTGTTAGGGTTTAATGTTTAAATTTAGGCTATAAAATAGGGTGACCATTCCTGCTTCTTCTTGCTTTAGCCAACCAAGAGGTTAAGATGTTGGTGTTGGGAACTCCCTAGTCTCCTTGTCTTTCAAAGTAGATGCATTTATTGTAGTAGGTACAAATCCATACAGATCTGTACAGATAGCCTTGGTGATTGGAAACATGCAAATCGAGGCAGCGTTGCAGTTCAAGTTTGTAGATTTGGTTTGTGGTTTTAATTTCTCAGAGCCATTTTCCTAGTGAAGGGAGCTCTTGTAAGTTCTGATGTTATTTTATGAAGAAATGATTTGTAAGAACAACAAAATTATTGTGTACCGTGTGTGATTGTTTTTCTCATTTTTTTTCGCTGCATGCAAGAGTTAATTATTTCAACAAAGTATTTAGATATGATCGGTTTACTTAGTTAGTTGATCTAGAGTAAATTTAACAATATAGTGATGTTGAATTTGGACTTGTTTTGATTTTTAATGATAAATCAAATTCTTGGTCATGTTCATGGAACTTTGGTTGTCACAGTGTAAAGTTGTATGTTGCATTTGTGGAAGATTCAAATCACTTAAAATTATATGTAATCACACTACTTTACAAGTTGATTCAACAACTGCTTTGTATTTTTCTTATGTTGTTGAAAGCGCTATCGAAGGTTTCTTTTTACTTGTCCATGAAATCACTCCACTACCAAGGGTAAAAACATAACCTGTTCCATATTTCCTCTCATTTGTATCACTTTCCCTATCCACATTTGAAAAACCTTTCAACACGAAGTTATCATTCTTCTCTAGTACAATATCAAATTGTGATGTACCTTTGATATACCTAAGTACTCTATTTTCTACATTCCAATGTGTTTCCTTGAGATAGTTCAAAAACCTTGATAACATTCCAACTGCAAAAGTTATGTCTAGTATAGTTGTGGTAAGATAAATCAATCTTCCTACAACTTAATGATAAAACAATTCAGTAATTACCTCATAGTCATCATCTTTCAAAAAACATTTTTTTTACCTTCATTGGTGTTTTGTTGGGATTACAACCTTCCATTTTGAACCTTTCCAACAAATTTGAAGCATAGTTTGTCTGTGAGATGAAAATCTTGTTTGGTCGTTACTATAACTTGTATATAATTGGATATATAACTTGTATGCATTCATTTAACTGTTATTCCCATCAAATATGCATTTCCTATTTTTAGTCGCAACTTATGTCTATCTGTATCTAGAACATGTGCATATGCCAAACAACCAAAATTTTTGAGATTGATTATCTTTGGTTTCCTTCTTGACCAAGTTTCATAAGGGGTCCTTCCATGAACTTCTTTTTTTGGATTGCAATTTAACAAAAAAAATTATATCGGAAATACTTCAGCCCAAAACCGATCACTGAGATGATGCCCTTTGAACATTTACCTATCCAATTTCTATGATTGATTGATTCTTCCTCTTGGCTACCCCATTTGCAGTGGTGTTTTGGCAACAAAAGTTTGTCTTTCAATACCATCATGATAACAAAAATCATAAAATTCATGTGATTCATACTCACTATCACTCCTAAACACCTCAATGCATTGACCACTTTAATTTTTCAATCATAGCCTTGAATTGCTTAAAAATTGCAAATACATCATATTTGTTCTTTAAAATATATACCCATATTTTTCTTGAAAAATCATTGATGAATGTTACAAAGTACTTAGCACCTCCATTGAGGGATTGGATTCTGATTGGACCACAAACATCACTATGAATTAATTCAAGTACCTAAGTTTTCCTGGTTTTGTTGTTATCGAATTTGAATCAATGTTGTTTTCCCGCCAAAAATGCTTCACATACACCTTTATCTTCATCAATGTTAGACAATCCATTCACCAAATTATGTTTATGAAGAAACTTTAAATAAAAGTAATTAAGATGACCATATATTTCATGTGATAATTGATTTTTTGAAGTAGAACATGTCAAAAAGGTTTATTGTTGCTTTGGAATACCATCAAACTTGTACATATCATTACACTACAATCATGTTGCAATGATGTTGTTGTTATGATATTTAATCAAACATTGTTTCTTATCAAATACAATAAACAATGACAGATTTCGACCATCAATTTGTATATCACAGAATTTTGGGTGTTGTTTGTACATAGCGGAACAGTGGAAGCACAATGTTGAGAAAGTCTGGCCAGGAACCGACGATGGTAATAGTGGCCAAGTATGCAATGGACAAGCGGTTGGTCGGACTTGTGATATAAAAGCATTAAACATACTCGGAACATGAAATATTGATGGGCTTGAAAACAAGGCCACAAGCTCTACTCAGGAGACGTGAGGACCTGATGGTCAAATTGTATCTACCCCAACTGTTGAATGCAAAATGTGTAACACGGAACATGAGACAATGACGGATTTCGAGGGTCAATTTGTATATTGAGGAACTTCGGGTGTTGTATATAAAAGCAGGAGATATTTGGAAAAAAGACACATTCAGAAAAAGGACCAAGTAAACAGAAAGAGAAAGAAAATGAGATAAAGGGGAATTTGTTTGCTAATTTGTAGATCGTGGAAGTCCCGGTGTTGTTTGCAGGTGACGGAACAATGGAAACGCAATGTTGAACCTATTTATCCAGGAACCTGCGATTCAAAAAGTTTGTTCAATATGAAACGGGGAAGCAGTCAGTGGGGTTGGTGATATAAAAGTAACAGTAGAAATACGAAGATGTGAATCCGCCAACCCCCGCACCTAGACATTTTCTGAAAAATGAGTAAGTAACCAGAAAGGGAAAGCAGAGGGAAAAAAGAAAGGGGATGACAATTTTCAGAAGCGAGAATTGGTGTAAGAAATCCCCATTGATGGTCTTAACAGTAACTATGAAATGCATTAAACATGTGAACAGGTTCTTCAATCAAGGAATAGATACAACAAGCCATGCTTATAGTTTCCATGATCCGTTTTTATAAGAGAAGCATCGAAAAGATACAAGAAAATCAATTTTGGGATGTTTAAGTAAAGTTATTGTACTGTTAGCTTCACCGCAAGTATAACAATGATGAAATTGAATTTTAATGTCCCCTCGTTGATATGATAGTTCCATTGGACTTTGCATAGTATATATTCTTTTATTTCAAATTATTCCAGGAGATTAATTTTTCTAAGTTCATCGATCAAGGAAAAGTGCTAAAAACGAGATAAAGGGGAATTTGTTTTCTAATTTGTAAATCGCGGAAGTCTTGGTGTTGTTTGCAGGCGACGGAACAATGGAAACGCAATGTTGAACTCGCTTATCCGGGAACCTGTGATCCAAATTTTTTTTTCAATATGAAATGGAGAAGCGATCGGTCGGGTTGGTGATATAAAAGTAGGTGGAAATATGAAGACATGAATCCACCAAATCCCGCACCTAGACATTTTCCGAAAAATGAGTAAGGAGAAATGGAAAGAAGAGGGGAAAAAGAAAGGGGATGGCAATTGTCGGAAGCGGGAATTGGTGTAAGAAAGCCCATTGATGGTATTAACAGTAACTATGAAGTGCATTAGACATATGAACATGTTCCTCAATCAATAAATAGATACAACGAGCCATGCTTATAGTTTCCATAATCTATTTGTATAAGAGAAGCATCCAAAAGCTACAAGAAAATCAATTTTGGGATGTGTAAGTAAAGTTATTGTACTGTCAGCTTCACCGCAAGTATAACAACGACGAATTTGAATTTTAATGTCCTCTCGTTGATATTATAGTTCCATTGGACTTTGCATAGTATATATTCTTTTATTTCAAATTATTCCAGGAGATTAATTTTTCTAAGTTTATCGATCAAAGAAAAGTGTTAAAAATAAGATAAAGGGGAATTTGTTTGCTAATTTGTCGATCGTGGAAGTTCGAGTGTTGTTTGCAGGTGTCAAAACAATGGAAACACAATGTTCAACCCATATATCTGGTAACCCGTGATCCAAAAAGTTTGTTCAATATGAAACAGGGAAGTGGTCGGTCGGGCTGGTGATATAAAAGTAAGTGGAAATTTGAAGACGTGAATCCGCCAACTCTTGCACCTAGAAATTTTCTGAAAAACGAGTAAGTAACTAGAAAGGGAAAGCAAAGGGAAAAAAGAAAGGGGATGGCAATTTTCAGAAGCGAGAATTGGTGTAATAAATCCCCATTGATGGTCTTAACAGTAACTATGAAGTGCATTAAACATGTTAACAAGTTCTTCAATCAAGGAATAGATACAACGAACCATGCTTATAGTTTCCAGGACCTGTTTGTATAAGAGAAGCGTCAAAAAGCTACAAGAAAATCAATTTTGGGATGTTTAAGTAAATTTATTGTACTGTTAGCTTCACCGTAAGTATAACAACGATGGATTTGAATTTTAATGTCCTCCTGTTGATATGATAGTTCCATTGGAATTCGCATAGTATATATTCTTTTATTTCAAAGTATTGAAGGAGATTAATTTTGCTAAGTTCATTAATCAAGGAAAAGTGCTAAAAATGAGATAAAGGGGAATTTGTTTGCTAATTTGTAGATCGCGAAAGTCCGGGTGATGTTTGCAGGCGGAAAAACAATGGAAACACAATGTTAAACCCGCCTATCCGGTAACCCTCCTATCTAAGAACCCGCGGTCCAAAAAGTTTGTTCAATATGAAACGGGGAAGCGGTCGGCTGGGATGGTGATATAAAAGTAAGTGGAAATCTGAATACGTAAATCTGGCAACTCCCACACTTAGAAATTTTCCAAAAAACAAGTAAGTAACCATAAATGGAAAGCAGAGGGAAAAAAGAAAGGGGATGGCAATTTTTGGAAGCGGGAATTGGTGTAAGAAATCCCCATTGATGGTCTTAACAGTAACTATGAAGTGCATTAAAAATGTGAACATGTTCTTCAATCAAGGAATAGATACATCGGTCCATGCTTATAGTTTCCAGGATCTGTTTGTATAAGAAAAGCATCTAAAAGCTACAAGAAAATCAATTTTGGGATGTGTAAGTAAAGTTATTGTACTGTCAGCTTCACCGCAAGTATAACAACAATGAATTTGAATTTTAATGTCCTCTTGTTGATATGATAGTTCCATTGGACTTCACATAGTATATATTCTTTTATTTCAAATTATTCCAGGAGATTAATTTTGCTAAGTTCATCGATCAAGGAAAAGTGCTAAAAACGAGATAAAGGAGAATTTGTTTGCTAATTTGTAGATCATGGAAGTCCAAGTGTTGTTTGGAGGAGGCGAAAAATGAAAACACAACGTTGAACCTGCCTATCCAGTAACCCACCTATCCAGGAATCCACGATCCAAAAAAATTGTTCAATATGGAACAGGGAAGTGGTCTGTTAGGCTGGTGATATAAAAGTAAGTGGAAATATGAAGACATGAATCTGCCAACTCCCGCACCTAGACATTTTGCGAAAAATGAGTAGGTAACCAGAAAGGGAAAGCAAAGGGAAAAAATAAAGGGGATGTCAATTTTCATAAGTGGGAATTGGTGTAAGAAATCCCCATTGATGGTCTTAATAGTAACTATGAAGTGCATTAAACATGTGAATATGTTCTTCAATCAAGGAATAGATACAACGAGTCGTGCTTATAGTTTCCAGGATCTGCTTGTATAAGAGAAGCGTCGAAAAGCTACAAGAAAATCGATTTTGGGATGTGTAAGTAAAGTTATTGTACTTTCAGCTTCACCGCAAGTATAACAACGACGAATTTGAATTTTAATGTCCTCCTGTTGATATGATAGTTCCATTGGACTTCGCATAGTATATATTCTTTTATTTCAAATTATTCAAGGAGATTAATTTTTCTAAGTTCATCGATCAAGGAAAAGTGCTAAAACGAGCCACATACTGCATTTGCATCACAGAGCTTATATTAAAGGGAAAAGCATGTCCTCTATAGTCTTTAAGATCATAAAAAAACTGCGAAGATCCTAAATGTATTATCAATTTTCCAGATCAAAGCATACAACCAAGAACCAAGTAAACACCAAATTTATTGAAAGTTGAGGAAAAAGGAAACGCATGAACATGGAAGGCATCAAGCAAGATCCCACGAGGTTCCATAGAGCAGTACACATCGACCTTTACATCAAACAATTTGATATATAAAAAAAACACATCCTGGCATTGGTTTTCTCTTACATCTGGTATATGTTCCCACAAGAAAATAACCGAGGCCATGGGATATGAACAAAAGTCTGCCAAACACAAGACAACATAAAAACAGTGGAGCTTCGCCATTGTACGCTAGCTATAACTAGACCTCAAAATGGGGAACAAGAAATTTGTCCATTACTATTTTACCATTAAGCAAGATCACTATGGACATTTTCTTCTGGTAGTGCCATGGTCTATCACTACCAGTTTTAACAATGCCAAATTTCCAATATTATTCGAAATTCCTGATGATTCTACCCAGAGGAGAAAGTTGTTTCGACGGTTCAAAGGATGGGCCAGAGTTATTTACAGTTGGATACTTTTTATGGGGTTTTCTCTCATGATTCCCATTTCTGGGCTGAAAAATCTTATGCACATGTACATCACCAACAACCACACCTGCATGTATGAATTCCCATGCCCGAACTCCCCAATCTCTATAGTGAGATCTAGAAATCTCAAGTTCATGTTTCAATCCATGCTGAGTCCTTTTTTTTTTCAATTAGGGCATCGAGAAAATGCAGATACCATACCATAAATGTATAGTTGGAGACCATTTTTTTTTTTATTCGGGCAGCACCCAAACAAAATGCAGAAATCTTGCCATGGCTATATAGTTGGAAAACAATTATCCAATTTGGGCACCCAAAAAATGTGCAGACTCCTCCATCAAAGTCACAACCAACCACCATTTTTTTATTTTTTCATTTTCACACTGCAAAAAATATGCAAAATTCTTACCGGAAGATGCAAAAAAACATCAAAATAACAACATCGATTGCATTTGTAATTAGATTCTCCTTGTTGTTTCAAGTGCACAAGAAGAGACAAAATCCCTGGAAAGAGAATTTTAAAGCTATAGATGTAAACTCCAAAGAACTCGAGTCCAACAAACATTCATCTGGATGTTGAAGAAAAATTATAGACACACATGAGATATTTTCGTTTCCTACCAAAGATTGATATGATTTATTTTTTATCAGTCGATATGCAATATTGCATTGTTCTCATTTAAGGTAAATTTGCTATGTATCTGAAAGTCGTGTAGCATGTAGACATTGTTTGCCTTTTTCTGTAGGTATGATTCATATGACAATTCTACTAACCTAGGAAGCACATATTGTAATAGAGGTTGTCTAATTGTACAATGCATGATTGTGTTGCCCACGGTTCGGATGGAAACATTAAGGCAATGTCTATATATGTATGGTCATTTTTCACTGCATCGCAGACAATCAATTGTATCATCACTTATGAAAGAAGAAGCATAAGCATGAGAGTTGCATTTCTCACATACAGGCTCAAAGGGGGTCGAGTACGCATTCGTTGCAACCAAAACACCTTCAAACTGGAAACATGAGCATAACAGTTAATATATTGAACAATATAATATACAAC
>JASDQU010013177.1:174557-186905 GCA_032191745.1 Picea mariana
TCATCTTCTTGCGAATGCGAGTAGCCGTCACATCTCTTCTCAGAGATAAGCTGCCACCATTCTAGCGAGTCTTTCACTCTGTATTTTTACAGTCTCTGTACATTTCTTTGATTAATAGAAATCATGTATTACTGTATATCTATGTTTATGGTTGCATATCTGATACATTTTTGTTATATTATTGAATATCTGTGATATCTCTATGCATTTCTTTATTATATCTCCGCTCTCATTTCGTGTCGAAAATAATCCCGAATCATTTGTACAGATAGCCTTGGTGATTGGAAACATGAAAATCGACGCAGTGTTGCGGTTCAAGTTTGTAGATTTGGTTTGTGGTTTTAATTTCTCAGATCCATTTTCCTAGTGAAGGGAGCTCTTGTAAGTTCTGATGTTATTTGATGAAGAAACGATTTGTAAGAACAACAAAATTATTGTGTACCATGTGTGATTGTTTTTCTCATTTTTTTTCCGTTGCATGCAAGAGTTAATTATTTCAACAAAGTATTTAGATATGATCAATTTACTTAGTTAGTTGATCTAGAGTAAATTTAACAATATAGTGATGTTGAATTTTGACTTGTTTTGATTTTTAATGATAAATCAAATTCTTGGTCATGTTGATGGAACTTTGGTTGTCACAGTGTAAAGTTGTATGTTTCATTTGTGGAAGATTCAAATCACTTAAAATTCTATGTAATCACACTACTTAACAAGTTGATTCAACAACTGCTTTCTATTTTTCTTATGTTGTTGAAAGCGTTATCGAAGGTTTATTTTTACTTGTCCATGAAATCACTCCACTACCAAGGGTAAAAACATAACTTGTTCCAGATTTCCTCTCATTTGTATCACTTTCCCTATCCACATTTGAAAAACCTTTCAACACGAAGTTATCATTCTTCTCCAGTACAATATCAAATTGTGATGTACCTTTGATATACCTAAGTACTCTATTTTCTACATTCCAATGTGTTTCCTTGAGATAGTTCAAAAACCTTGATAACATTCCAACTGCAAAAGTTATGTCTAGTATAGTTGTGGTAAGATAAATCAATCTTCCTACAACTTAATGATAAAACAATTCATTAATTACCTCATAGTCATAATCTTTCAAAAGAATTAAATTTACCTTCATTGGTGTTTTGTTGGGATTACAACCTTCCATTTTGAACCTTTCCAACAATTTTGAAGCACAGTTTGTCTGTGAGATGAAAATCTTGTTTGGTTGTTACTATAACTTGTATATAATTGGATATATAACTCGTATGCATTCGTTTAAGTGTTATTCCCATCAAATATGCATTTCCTATTTTTAGCCTCAACTTATGTCTATCTGTATCTAAAACATGTGCATATGCCAAACAACCAAATTTTTTGAGATTGATTATCTTTGGTTTCCTTCTTGACCAAGTTTCATAAGGGGTCCTTCCATGAACTTCTTTTTCTGGATTTCAATTTAACAACAAAAATTATATCGAAACTACTTCAGCCCAAAACTGATCACTTAGATGATGCCCTTTCAACATTTACCCATCCAATCTCTATAATTGACCGATTCTTCCTCTTGGCTACCCCATTTGTAGTGGTGTTTTGGCAACATAAGTTTGTCTTTCAATACCATCAAGATAACAAAAATCATAAAATTCATGTGATTCATACTCACTATCACTCCTAAACACCTCAATGCATTGACCACTTTAATTTTTCAATCATAGCCTTGAATTGCTTAAAAATTACAAATACATCATATTTGTTCTTTAAAATATACACCCATATTTTTCCTGAAAAATCATTGATGAATGTTACAAATTACTTAGCACCTCCATTGAGGGATTGGATTCTGATTGGACCACAAACATCACTATGAATTAATTCAAGTACCTAAGTTTCCCTGGTTTCGTTGTTATCGAATTTGAATCAATGTTGTTTTCCCGCTAGAAATGCTTCACATACACCTTTATCTTCATCAATATTAGACAATCCATTCACCAAATTATGTTTATGAAGAAACTTTAAATAAAAGTAATTAATATGACCATATATTTCATGTGATAATTGATTTTTTGAAGTAGAACATGTCAAAAGGGTTTATTGTTGCTTTGGAATACCATCAAAATTGTACATATCATTACACTACAATCATGTTGCAATGATGTTGTTGTTATGATATTTAATCAAACATTGTTTCTTATCAAATGCAATAAACAATGATAGATTTCGGCCATCAATTTGTATATCGCGGAATTTTGGGTGTTGTTTGTACGTAGCGGAACAATGGAAGCGCAATGTTGAGAAAGACTAGCTAGGAACCGACGATGGTAATAGTGGACAAGTATGCAATGGAAAAGCGGTTGGTCAGACTTGTGATATAAAAGCATTAGACATACTCAGAACAGGAAATATTGACGGGCTTGAAAACAGGGCCACAAGCTCTACTCAGGAGATGTGAGGGCCTGATGGTCAAGTTGTATCTACCCCAACTATTGAATGCAAAATGTGTAACACAGAACATGAGATAATGACAGATTTCGAGGGTCAATTTGTATATTGCGGAACTTCGGGTGTTGTATATAAAAGCAAGAGATATTCGGAAAAAAAGACACATTCAGAAAAAGGACCAAGTAAACAGAAAGCGAAAGAAAACGAGATAAAGGGGAATTTGTTTGCTAATTTGTAGATCGTGGAAGTTTGGGTGTTTTTTGCAGGCGACGGGACAATGGAAACGCAATGTTGAACCCGTTTATCCGAAAACTTGCAATTCAAAAAGTTTGTTCAATATGAAATAGGGAAGCGATCGATCGGGTTGGTGATATAAAAGTAACAGTGGAAATATGAAGACGTGAATCCGCCAACCCCCGCACCTAGACATTTTCCAAAAAATGAGTAAGTAACCAGAAAGGGAAAGCAAAGGGAAAAAAGAAAGGGGATGACAATTTTCAGAAATGAGAATTGGTGTAAGAAAGCCCCATTGATGGTCTTAACAGTAACTATGAAATGCATTAAACATGTGAACAGGTTCTTCAATCAAGGAATAGATCCAACGAGCCATGCTCATAGTTTCTAGGATTCGTTTGTATAAGAGAAGCATCGAAAAGCTACAAGAAAATCAATTTTGGGATGTTTAAGTAAAGTTATTGTACTGTTAGCTTCACCGCAAGTATAACAATGATGAAATTGAATTTTAATGTCCCCTCGTTGATATGATAGTTCCATTGGACTTTGCATAGTATATATTCTTTTATTTCAAATTATTCCAGGAGATTATTTTTTCTAAGTTCATCGATCAAGGAAAAGTGCTAAAAATGGGATAAAGGGGAATTTGTTTGCTAATTTGTAGATAGCGGAAGTCCCGGTGTTGTTTGTAGGCGACGAAACAATGGAAACGCAATGTTGAACCCGCCTATCTGGGAACTTGCGATCCAATTTTCTTTTTCAATATGAAACAGGGAAGCAATCGATCGGGTTGGTGATATAAAAGTAGGTGGAAATCTAAAGACGTGAATCCTCCAACTCCCGCACCTAGGCATTTTCCAAAAAACGAGTAAGTAACGAGAAATGGAAAGCATAGGGAAAAAAGAAAGGGGATGACAATTTTTGGAAGCGGGAATTGGTGTAAGAAATCTCATTGATGGTATTAACAATAACTATGAAGTGCATTAGACATGTAAATAGGTTCCTCAATCAATAAATAGATACAACGAGCCATGCTTATAGTTTCCAGGATCTGTTTGTATAAGAGAAGCATCCAAAAGCTACAAGAAAATCAATTTTGGGATGTGTAAGTAAAGTTATTGTACTGTCAGCTTCACTGCAAGTATAACAATGACGAATTTGAATTTTAATGTCCTCTCGTTGATATTATAGTTCCATTGGACTTTTCATAGTATATATTCTTTTATTTCAAATTATTCCAGGAGATTAATTTTACTAAGTTTATTGATCAAAGAAAAGTGTTAAAAACGAGATAAAGGGGAATTTGTTTGCTAATTTGTCGATCATGGAAGTTCGAGTGTTGTTTGCAGGTGGCAGAACAATGGAAACACAATGTTCAACCCGTATATCCGGTAACCCGTGATCCAAAAAGTTTGTTCAATATGAAACGGGGAAGTGGTCGGTCGGGTTGGTGATATAAAAGTAAGTGGAAATTTGAAGACGTGAATCCACCAACTCCCGCACCTAGAAATTTTCCAAAAAACGAGTAAGTAACCAGAAAGGGAAAGCAAAGGGAAAAAAGAAAGGGGATGGCAATTTTCAGAAGCGAGAATTGGTGTAATAAATCCCCATTGATGGTCTTAACAGTAACTATGAAATGAATTAAACATGTTAACAAGTTCTTCAATCAAGGAATAGATACAACGAGCCATGCTTATAGTTTCCAGGATCTATTTGTATAAGAGAAGAGTCAAAAAGCTACAAGAAAATCAATTTTGGGATGTTTAAGTAAATTTATTGTACTGTTAGCTTCACTGTAAGTATAACAATGACGGATTTGAATTTTAATGTCATCTTGTTGATATGATAGTTCCATTGGACTTCGCATAGTATATATTCTTTTATTACAAATTATTCCAGGAGATTAATTTTGCTAAGTTCATTGATCAAGGAAAAGTGCTAAAAAAGAGATAAAGGGGAATTTGTTTGCTAATTTGTAGATCGCGGAAGTCCGAGTGATGTTTGCAGGTGGCGGAACAATGCAAACGCAATGTTGAACCCGCCTATCCGAGAACCCGTGATCCAAAAAGTTTGTTCAATATGAAACAAGGAAGCGATTGGTCGGGATGGTGATATAAAAGTAAGTGGAAATCTGAATACGTAAATCTACCAACTCTCGCACCTAGACATTTTATGAAAAACAAGTAAGTAACCAGAAATGGAAAGCAGAGGGAAAAAAGAAAGGGGATGACAATTTTCGGAAGCGGGAATTGGTGTAAGAAATCCCCATTGATGGTCTTAATAGTAACTATGAAGTGCATTAAACATGTGAACAGGTTCTTCAATCAAGGAATAGATACATTGGTCCATGCTTATAGTTTCTAGGATCTGTTTGTATAAGAGAAGCGTAAAAAAGCTACAAGAAAATCAATTTTGGGATGTGTAAGTAAAGTTATTGTACTGTCAGCTTCACCGCAAGTATAACAACAACGAATTTGAATTTTAATGTCCTCTCGTTGATATGATAATTCCATTGGACTTCACATAGTATATATTCTTTTATTTCAAATTATTCCAGGAGATTAATTTTGCTAAGTTCATCGATCAAGGAAAAGTGCTAAAAACGAGATAAAGGGGAATTTTTTTTCTAATTTGTAGATCACGGAAGTCCAAGTGTTGTTTGGAGGAGGCGAAACAATGGAAACACAACATTGAACCTACCTATCCGGTAACCCGCCTATCCGGGAACGCGCGATCCAAAAATTTTGTTCAATATGGAACGGGTAAGCGGTCGGTCAGGTTGGTGATATAAAAGTAAGTGGAAATCTGAAGACGTGAATCCGCCAACTCCTGCACCTAGACATTTTCCGAAAAATGAGTAAGTAACTAGAAAGGGAAAGCAGAGTGAAAAAATAAAGGGGATGGAAATTTTCGAAAGTGGGAATTGGTGTAAGAAATCCCCATTTATGATCTTAACAGTAACTATGAAATGTATTAAACATGTGAACATGTTCTTCAATCAAGGAATAGATACAACGAGCCATGCTTATAGTTTCCAGGATCTGCTTGTATAAGAGAAGCGTCAAAAAGCTACAAGAAAATTGATTTTGGGATGTGTAAGTAAAGTTATTGTATTGTCAGCTTCACCGCAAGTATAACAACGATGAATTTTAATTTTAATGTCCTCTTGTTGATATGATAGTTCCATTGGACTTCACATATTATATATTCTTTTATTTCAAATTATCCTTGGAGATTAATTTTTCTAAGTTCATCGATCAAGGAAAAGTGCTCAAACGAGCCACATATTGCATTTGCATCACATCACTTATATTAAAGAGCAAAGCATGCCCTCTATAGTCTTTAAGATCATAGAAAAACTGCGAAGATCCTAAATGTATTATTAATTTTCCAGATCGAAGCATACAACCAAGAACCAAGTAAACACCAAATGTATTGAAAGTTGAGGCAAAAGGAAACACATGAACACAGAAGGCGTCAAGCAAGATCCCACAAGGTTCCATAGAGCAGTATGCATCGACCTTTACATCAAACAATTTGATATATAAAAAAAACACATCGTGGCATTGGTTTTCTCTTACATCTGGTATATGTTCCCATGAGAAAATAACCTGGGCCATGGGATATGAACAAAATTCTGCCAAACACAAGACAACACAAAACCAGCGGAGCTTCGCCACTGTACGCTAGCTATAACCAAAACTCAAAATGGGGAACAAGAAATTTGTCGATTACTATTTTACCATTAAGCAAGATCACTATGGACATTTTCTTCTGATAGTGCCATGGTCTATCACTACCAATTTTAACAATGCCAAATTTCCAATATTATTCAAAATTTCTGATGATTCTACCCAGAGGAGCAAGTTGTTTCGACGGTTCAAAGGATGGGCCAGAGTTATTTATAGTTGGATACTTTTTATGGGGTTTACTCTCATGCTTCCCATTTCTAGGCTGAAAAATCTTATGCATGTGTACATCACCAACAACCGCACCTGCATGTATGAATTCCAATGCCCGAACTCCCCAATCTCTATAGCGAGATCTAGAAATCTCAAGTTCATGTTTCAATCCATGCTGATTCCTTTTTTTTTCAATTAGGGCATTGAGAAAATGCAGATACCATACCATAAATGTGTAGTTGGAGACCAATTTTTTTTTATTCGGGCACCCAAATAAAATGCAGAAATCTTGCCATGGCTATATAGTTGGAAAACAATTATCCAATTTGGGCACCCAAAAAATGTGCAGACTCCTCCATCAAAGCCACAACCAACCACCATTTATTTATTTATTTGCACACCGCAAAAAATATGCAAAATTCTTACTGGGAGATGAAAAAAAACATCAAAATAAAAACATCGATTGCATTTGTAATTAGATTCTCCTTGTTGTTTCAAGTGCACAAGAAGAGATAAAATCCTTGGAAAGAGAATCTTAAAGCTATAGATGTAAACTCCGAAGAACTCGATTCCGAAGAACATTCATCTGGATGTTGAAGAAAAATTACAGACACACATGAGATATTTTCGTTTCCTACCAAAGCTTGATATGATTTATTTTTTATCATCCAATATGCGATATTGCATTGTCCTCATTTAAGGTAAATTTGTTATGTATCTGAAAGTCGTGCAACATGTCGACATTGTTTTCCTTTTTCTGTAGGTATGCTTCATATGACAATTCTGCTAACCCAGGAAGCACATCTTGTAATAGAGGTTGTCTAATTGTACAATGCACGGTTGTGTTGCCCATGGTTCGGATGGAAACATTGAGGCAATGTCTATATATGTATGGTCATTTTTTACTGCATCGCAGACAATCAATCATATCATCACTTATGAAAGCAGAAGCATAAGCATGAGAGTTTCATTTCTCACATACAGGCTCAAAGGGGGTAGAGTATGCATTTGTTGCAACCAAAACACCTTCAACCTGGAAACGTGAGCATAGAAGTTAATATATTGAACAATATAATATACAACTGCGCCCAAAAAAAAAAAAACTACAGAAATTTGGTGAAGGCTATTTGTATGAGCAAAGTGAGGATGAATCTATAGATGTATACACACAACAGTTGTAGAGATAGTTAGTTTCTTGAGATCCTGTACTATGTCTACTCACAATTTTGTTACAAATGTTGCTTGGGTTGTGTGAAAGATCCTTTCTTTAACATCTCTTTTCTTTGTTATATTTTTGAAGAGCATAAGTGGAAATTACCCTTTATGCAATTGTTGTTCCATTGATGAAAACAAATTTGAATAGGTATCGAACAATTGTAGCTGCAACATGGAACAGTACAATATTTGTGTAACTTAACCGAGATACATGGACATGTGAAAGTAAATAACAAAACTAGATATGGAGAACGATACCATTGCCTTGTCATTGTATGAATCTCCATATTTTATATGGAGAATGTGTTGCAAGACAAGTTTTCACGTGAGTGTGACAGCTGCGCCAATGGTTCTAATTGGGTAAATGTCGTTGCTCTGTGCAAGTTGGTTGATAGATGTGTCCGGGACGAAATGATACTCTGAACAAATAGCGAGAATGTTTTCCACAATACTTGTTTTGTTGAGCGATATAATCCGATCACAATCACCATGGTCATATAGTGTTTTGGGCAATATATTAAAATTTGTAATGGATATCCCATTCCCTGGCAATATATTTTCTGTATGTTTCTGGACAAGTTGTGTAGGAATAGTCAGTGTGACTGTCATCAGGGCCTCCTTGTCTATCATGTCAGCACACATAATGGATCTAGTTTTTTTTTCCTTGTCCAAGTAGGTGCTATAGACGACCATTATGTCCCTGATGAACACTTGTCCAATTTGGCGGCTGTTCAAGCCCTCTATTGATAGTATTTTGGGTGTTACAAGTTTAGACCTGGTGACAATTTTTGAACAGGAAAAGTAATGTGAATGGTAGTGTGCATTATTTTATTTTTTTTTTTTTCGTGGCATAAATGTACAAGTAGACACACAACTTGGATGAACTATGGAGCCAGATTTTTTCAACGAGACCTCTTAGTCTACGAAACCTGCGCTAGGTTCGACGTCTCTCTTGCACTTGTTGGTACTTCTTGTGAACTGCAAAGTATGTGTTGCATATGAAATCAACATAGTCACCATGCCATAGATGAATAAATAACTGAGGATATTTTTTTGGTAAACATAGGAGGAACAAAATGTATGCATCTTTACCTTTGGCCTTGTCGGTATGTTGATGTTTATGATGATTGACTGCTCATGGCCATGTCACTAGTCCAACTTTTTCTGATGCAAGCATGTGTAGATGAACATGAGAAGGACTAAACAAGCATATGCATTTTATATTGTCCATAATTGTTCTTAATGTCACATGCAGGGTCGAAGGAGATGGAATACAAAATAGGGTGTCAAGGGATACTCAGGAAACATGAGGACCCGAGGGTCAAATTGTATGCCTCAGATGTTTTGACTGAAAAAATGTGTAATAGTAAATAGGGCATGTTGGCGGGGCACGACGACCAATTTGTATATCGCGGAACCTCTGAAGCCAGAGGCACAATATTGAATCTTCCAGCCCGACACCTGCAACAGACAAAGTGGGTAAGTATGGAATAAGGTAGAAGCATGACTATAAATGTGAACCCATGAGTCCGCCAACCCATGCACCAAGGCATTTTCAGAAAGACGACTAAGTAGAGAAATCATAAAGCAAAAGGGATAACAGAAAATGGAAAAATTAGAAATGGGGAGGGAACAAAGGCCCATTGTTTCCAAATCATCGTTTTCAAGTCCAATATTATATGCCCCCACCTGTTTTGTATGTTTAATTTACTAGCACAGTTGGTATACCTTTTCGAAGATTGTACCAGATACCCCTTTGTTGTTGCATATAAGAATTCACCTTCCTATCCAACCAATCTATTTATTTCAAGTTAAGGAAAGTTAACCCACGCCGAACATACATTAGACATGAAGGCAAGTTAGTATGCATAAAGACATGTAAAATAAAGAAATACAATTATATTTATTTCAATGTAGCATCAAAGAGAATACGATTACATGAGAATAAGCAAAAAGATACGTAGTATATACATACAGTAAAAAAGGTGCAAAGCAGTAGAACAAGTAGAACAAATACACAGACAATAAATGAAATACTAAACATTGGAATATGAAATAAGAGTACAAGTATGTACCTCTGTAACTCCTCCTCTACATTCGCGCCAAAGAGTCCATCCTCCTCTCCAGCCACTCTGTTTGTTTAAATGTAGCAATGCAGGAAAAATACAATGGACATGGAGGAAGTTAGTATGCAGGAAGACATGTAATGAAGATAAGTTATTATGTAGGAAGGTACACCATATCTACATACAATAAACTAGGTGAACACATATACAGACAATAAATGAAATACAAAACAATAGAATATGAAATAACAGTACAAGAATGTACCTTTGTATCTCCTCTTCCATCGCTGCAGTTAAGACTCCTTCGTTTTCTCCAGCTATTATGTTTGTTTGAATGTGGGAACACACAAAATACAATGAACATGAATGGAAGATGGTATGCAACAGAGAACAAGTAATATGTACATACAGTAAATGAGAATCAACGAATAGAATAAAAGATAATTAGAAACATGAACCTTTGCTTTTCTCCATCCATGGTTGTAAATATATAAATTTTTTCCCTGCCCAAAATATATTACAAGCCACAAAATATTAAGAAATTGCATGGCCATAGCTAAATGATTTTTGGTTTTATGTGGCAAAGTATCCAGGTATGCTTCCAGACATGGAAATATAATTTTGCAGTATCTTTGGTGTACATATCATATCTCAAGTACAAGAAAAATTGTATCGTGGTCACACCAGTCTGTGTAGAGGATAAAGAAGTTGTATTGTGATATGGGCACATTTCACCATATATGGTTAATAAGTGTGTTTTGCACATGTTTTATTTTAACAAAAAAATAACGGATATTGCAATTGCACATGAAGTTGTCCAATTATTTCTTATGCCACTATTTTGTATCATGTCAACACTGAAGTATCGAAAAAAAATTACAGCAGAACAGGCACCAGATATCGAATTTTCCAGACACGAAAAACAACACAACTACAGGTCCACTCGCGGGTGCAGGATTTGAACACCGCAAAGCGCAAAAAAAATAAAAATAAAAATCTCCAACTGTCGGTGCAGGACCTCAACCCTGCAAAGCCGAAGTAAGCAAAATAAAATAGCAAGCACCAAACCAACGAGAAAGCACGAACATGCCCAACTGTAGCCCCAAGGCCCCAAACTTGTAAACATGAGCCAAACAGCAACAACCAGCAATTGACGAACCAACGAACCAACGAACAAGAAACAACCATCAAACCAATGAACTAGCGAACCAACGAACAAGAAATAACCACCGAACTAGTAAACAACATATGTATCTCCAACGATTACCAAACTGCAGTTGAAGCACAGAAGGAACCAGAAACATATGACGAGCATGCCAGTAGAAATAAGCAAACATTCTTACTTGCAAACTGAAAACAATGAACAACAAAGAAGGTATAGAAAATGAAATTATGGTATGGAAACTTACTCTGAAATGATGAACGACAGAAGCACAGGTCGAATTGTGGGTGCAACACATGGACCTTGCAAAGTAAAATAAAATAAAAACCAGATCCAACTGCGAATGCAGGACCCCAACCTTGCAAAGTTGAACCAAACAACAAAAAGCAACAAATGAAGAACCAACGAAGAAGAAGCACCCACCAAACCAGTAAACAATGTATGTAGCTTCAACAATGACGAAATTGCATTCCAATCCTAGAAGAAGTATGAAACATACAATGCCTATTCAACTGGCGGTGGACAACAACATTGTCCAAATTCACTGCAACATTGTATGGAAAATTTCGAGGAAAAATGTACTCCGAGAAGCCTATTTAGGTAAACATTTAAGGCTGTAAGGCTATCTAAGGGCTTCATGGTATGCAAATATTTAAGATTTCGGGCTTGTTTCAGGACCTCGCGCCATGTAAACATTT
Organism: Picea mariana; assembly: GCA_032191745.1. Lineage (NCBI taxonomy): Eukaryota > Viridiplantae > Streptophyta > Pinopsida > Pinales > Pinaceae > Picea > Picea mariana. The sequence goes on from JASDQU010013177.1 coordinate 186,277, forward strand.
AAGTTTCCAGGCCTATTCAAGCACCTCAAAAAAAGTGTCAATGATCTAAACCTTCGGTATGCAAACATTTCAATACAAATACAAAGGACTAATAATAATAGGAAAAATACATTAATAAAAAACAACGTCCATGCTCAGAACTTTCGTTTTGTAAACATTTCAGTAAAAATGTAATAAAAATTAAAAAGGAGCGTCTAAGCTCAAAACTTTGGATATCTACACATTTACAACATTGTGAACAACAAAGCTGGTAATAAGACCTCGAATTTATTATCCAATGAGACAATGACATATAAGTTTTTTCTTTTTTATATATATAAAATAATGTTTTTACTTCTATAGTACGAACAATACAGATGATGCGAAAATTTATAGTCAAAGGATAGATTAATATGAAGTCAACGAGTTATCGATCTCTATAGTCCCTCTGTGCCTTCAACAGAGACTAATAATAGACTCCATTATTATTCTCTTAAGCATCAATAAAGATAATTACAAAACAAAAGTTCAAATATGTCTTCTTTTCTATGGGAACATACATACTTAAGATTAAAAAAAAAAACACCATAGAAATTCAGTTTTCATGCAAAATATTTGATACTAATAGCATGAAAAAAATATGCACATGC
>JASDQU010013178.1:6078-20164 GCA_032191745.1 Picea mariana
TGTTCTTTGTGTTTTAGGGATGAGGAAACAGTCTTACATATTTTTTTAAGTTGTACCTTCTCTCAAAAAATTTGGACTTCTCTGTCTACAGTTTACGATTTTAATACAAATTGGGGAGGTAACTCCTTAACTCAATGTTATGAAAATTGGTATAAGTTGGAGAAAGCTCGGATGACACTTCCTGCATTGACTTCCTGGTTTATTTGGTTGGCTAGGACCAAATGTATATTTGAATCCTGTACACCTACTGTTCAGGGATTTTTGTACCAGATCCGAGGCATGTTGGATGCTACCAGTGCTCGTATTCCTCTCTCCCATTTTCCCAAAAGAAAAAAGAAAAACACTTGATCTTTCCATGCAAAATATTTATTGGTTTGATGGAGTTGCACAAAACAATGGTACTCTTTGTGGAGTTGGAGGTATCATAAGGACTGGAGGGAATACATACTACAGGTGGACTTTAAATTGTGGGATGGGAACAAATACCCGAGCATAACTTCTTGGTGTGTGGGCAACCTTATCTTTAGCACACAGACTTGGTATTGATCAGCTTCAGGTATTAGGGGATTCAAAGATAGTGGTGGATTGCTTAAATCATAAATGTAATATTTATGTTTCTTCACTCATGAGTTGGATGGAGAAGATAAGGATCCTTGTTGCACTCTTCAAAGTTATTAGATTTGATCATATTTATAGGGAAGAGAATGTGGAAGCAGAGACACTTTCAAAAAAATCCCTCCAAGTTCTAGAAGGGAGGATCCACTTCAACAAATGGCAGGACGGCCAAGAGGCCCGCCCACTTACATTGCAGCTTTATATATGATATAGCTAGTACCTGGGGAGGTCTTTGACTTCTTGAATTTTTTTTATTATTAATGGTACATTTTGTAACTTGACAATATCCTTTTTGGACTGTCCAAAGCAATTTATTTTCAAATTTTAGATTGTTTACATAGGGATAGAGAAAGAAAATTTATGAGTCATCTTCCGAAACTTTGTAGTGAAACATAGGTATTTGAAGGAGGTTTTTATCCTTAATTGAAAGCCACTCTTGAGCATTATATATTGAACTTATGTACTCTTTTATGAGAAACATATATTATAAATATATTTGAGAAATTTTCTACTAAAAACAACTAATACATTAATATAAACATTCTAATTACATTCAAATACCAAATTCATTCTTAAATAACTAAAATATTGAAAATAAACATAAAATTAAAAATTGTAATTAAAATAAATAAAAAATGAAAAATAAACATAAGTTAAAAATTGTGAGTTAACTTTTTTTTAAAGCAGTTGTAAAATCTATAATTAAAATAAATAAAAAATGAAAAATAAGCATAAGTTAAAAATTGTGAGTTGACTTTTTTTTTTAAGCAGTTGTAAAATCTATAAACATGCAAGAAACAACCTACCTAACTAAAACATCTTATAACAAGAAACAACCTAACTAACTAAATCATCTTATAGGATTAGTAAACAAAAACTATTCTCCTAATACCAAACAAAGTTATTATTCAAAAACACAATAAATTCTTTTAAAAAAACATAATTGAAAAATTGATTCAGTATTTTCAGAATTTTATGGTTTATATATTTTTTAATTTCAATTTTTTTTTTTTTTAATTTAGTAAAAATATTAAATTTAATGATAAACATATATTGATATTTAAACATGATATTTTATAAAAGTTGAACAAATAAATATATATATATTTTTCTCTTTATTAGCTAAAATATTGAATTTAATAATAAATATTTATTGATATTTAAACATAATATTATATCAAAATTATCATATTGTACTAGTGTTATTGGATTTTGATGATTTTTTTATAGGGCTATCAAGTTTTGAAATTCAAGATAGTCTAGAAGAGACACCCAAAAAAATATTCATGTTAAGAGTTGATGTGGGTTAAGTGTGATTCCCTTAAATACTTCTTTACAATAGTTTTTTAGACCACTACTAATTCCACATAGAACAAACATCTAGTAAATAATAATAATAATAATATTACATAAAAGTTGACAAATAAATAAATATAATAATAAGAAAAAACTAAAAACTGAAAAGATGGTGGAAAGAATGAAAGATACGACAAAAGTTTCAGATAGATGAAAAAGGTGAAATTAAAGTGATTGTGATTTTGGTAAGGAATTAGAAACCTACTCTTCATTTTCATTGTTAAACTCATTTATATAATAAATACAATAGTTAATTAAAATCTCCATAATCACACTCACTGATTTGAACTTTTAAAATTGAGCTGCTAACGCTTTTATTGCTGCTCAAAAACCCATCACAATTCAATCCCATATCTGGATGCATAGAGGTAGCATAGAGGAATTATCTCTACTAATTACTATAGCTGTAAAAATGAATTATGAATTATTGAAAAATTGAAATTTTTATACCTATCACATTTGACGTCCAAATTTATAACTAACTAATAAATATTAAATATGTGTTTAAAATGAAAACACTTTCTACAAGCTTGTGACTCGGAATTGTGTGTTGTATAAATGACAGTACGGTAGGCTGAATGAATGGTCTCTCTACAGCGAGGCGCAAGGTCCACGGAGTTCCATGGGCTGATGCAAGGGAACTGACAGCACTAAACATAATAAGACTTCAAATTCATCACACAAAAATTAAAAATATTTAATATAAAATTTGAAAAGGAGATTAAATAGATTAACTGATTATCTAATAAATAATTATAAATTAATTTATTACAATTTATTTAAAATATATATAATAAATTAAATTAATTTAAATAATTTTTCATAATATTGTTTTTTTAGTATTATTAGTCCCTGCCGTAGGCGTAGAGTGACTATAGCGATCGATAAAGCGTTGACTACATATTAGTTTGTCTTTTGATAGGAAATATTTGCACAATACCTATTGTTGGAGCTATGGAATTAAAAGCATATATTTTTATATATTAAAAAGTAACATATATGTAGTGATCTGATTGGCTAAGAGATTGGGGGTTTTATTGTTGGCTTTTCTATTCTCAATGTAGTATATGGCAACATATCCAAACTTTTTCTCGTAGACAGTGTGTTTTAATCATATATTTTTCCTATATATTGCTTGAAGGTCGATTAATGATACCATTAGTTCGAATGTTTGTATTAGCATTTTCTGCTACTTGAATATATATGTTAGTTTTGATATGTACTAAGCATATTGAAATGTTTTCATATCCAAGCTTTGTATATTTCTTGAAATTTATTGACACTTATTCCGAGATGCCTCAATAGGCCTGACAGTGTAAATGTTTACATGACACGACGTCCTCCAACACCCCTGACAGCTTAAATGTTTGCATACCGTGAGGTCCTTAGACAACCTGAGAGTCTTAAATGTTTATGTAAATACAGTTCTCGGAGTACATGCCAGTTCAATAGCCATTGTATGTTTCATCCTTGTTCTGCCATTGAAGCTACATACATTGTTTACTAGTTCGGTGACTACTTCTTCTTTGTTGGTTTGCCGGGTGTTGTCGTTGTATGTTTCATCCTTGTAATCGTTGAAGCTAGATACATTGTTTACTGGTTCGGTGAGTGGTTCTTCTTCGTCGATTTCTCGGTTGCTTTTTTTTGTTGTTTCGCTCGCGATTCGACCTACGCTTCTGCATTTCATCGTTTCAGAGTAAGTTTAGATATCATAGTTCAATTTTGTATTCCTTGTTTGTTGTTCAATGTTTGCAGTTTGCAAGTAAGAATGTTTGTTTATTTGTAGTCGTATGTTCCTTGTATGTTTCCGGTTTCTTTTATACTTTGGCTGCAGTTTCGTAATTGTTGGAGATACATATGTTGTTCACTGGGTCGGTGGTTTTTGCTGGGTTTTTGGTTCTATTTGTTTACTTGGGGTTTACACTTTGGGCCCTGGGGGTGTAGTTTGGCCTCTTCATGATTTCTCGTTGGTTTCTTTTCTTTGATTCAGCCTTGCAAGGTTGGGGTGCAGCGGCGGTGGTTGGATATTTTCTTTTTTCTTTTTTTTTATTGTTATTGTTTTTTGGGGGCGCTTTATGGTGTTCAGCCCCTGCACCCACCAGTCAATCTGTAGTTGTTTTATTTTTCATTTTTGCAGAGGCCGTTATCTGTAATTCTGTGATATTTTCCTGTTGTTCGAGTCCTGCCATGAAAAAAAATAGTTGCACACAAAATTGTTGGAGGATTACATGTGAAGTTACAATATCCGTTGTTTTTTTGTTGGAATAAAGCATATGTATGCAACCTACATTTATAGACCAGCTATGGTCAGATGTGTGGATATGACATGACATGTTCTTTCTCCTCTACATACTCTGGTGTGCGCACGATACAATTTGTGTTGTGCTTGAGATATGAAATGTGCAACAAAGATTCTTCAAGATTATATTTTCATATTTGGAAGCATGTCTGGGTAGTTTTCCATGGAAAACTGAGAACTTGTATCGTGGGCACAATAGTCTGTGTAGAGGATAAAGAACATGGTTAAAGGGCATATATGGATGAATTGTCAGGGAAAACCAGAAATCGTTTAGCTGTGGCCATGCAATTGCGTGATATTTTCTTCCTTGTAATATATTTTGGCCAAGGAAAAAAAAGGTAGACGTTTACAACCATGGATAGAAAAGCACAAAGGTTCATGTTTCTGCCTTTGTAAACTGTTCGTTGAGTCAGTTTTGTTGTATCTACATATTGTGTGTTCTCCAGTGAATACCAACATCCATTGATGTTCATTGAATTTTGTGGGTTCCCACATTGAAACAAATAGAGTAGCTGGAGAAAAGGAGGGAGTCTTGACTACATCGGATGACGAGGATATAGAAAGGTGCACGCTTGTACTGTTGTTTCATATTGCGTTGTTTTGTATTTCATTTATGGTCTATATATGTGTTAAACTAGTTGCGTGCCTTCCTACATGGTAAGTTATCTTGGTTACATACGTTCCTTCCTGCATACTAAGCTAGCTTATGTCCGTTGTGTTTGCGCTGCATTGCTGCATTTAAAGAAACAAAATTGTTGGACAGGACGAAGGACTCTTTGGCGGGTAAATAAACCTTTTTATTTTCTTTTAGATGTTTGTTTTCATAGTAACTTGCCTTCGTCTCGATTGCATCTTCGGCTTTGCTGCCTTGGAAAAAAAAAGGTTGCTTGGATAGGGAGATGAATTCTTCTGTGCAGCAGCAAAGGGTTCTGTGGTACAATCTTCTAAAAGGTATACCAAGTGTGCCAGTAAATAAAATATACAAACCGGGTGGGAGCACATAATATTAGACTTGAAAATAATGAATTTGCAGTAATGGGCATTTCTGTGCTCCCTGTTTCTACTTTTTCCATTTTCTATTATCCCTTTTGTTTTCTAATTCATCTTCTTAGTGTGGTTTCCAAAAATTCCCTTGTGCGTCGGTTGGCGGACTAACAGACTGACATATGTGGTTCTGCTTCTACCTTATTCCATAGTTACCCACTTTGTCGATTGCATCTGCCAGGTTGGTAGGTTGAAGATTGCTCCCCTAGCTTCCAGGGGTCCTTGATATACAGATTGGCCATGGTGACCCGCGGTCACGCCCTGTTTATTGTTAAACATTTCTTTAGTTAAAAAATTAAGAGGCATACAGTTTTACGATTATTTGGTCCTTTCGATGGACAATATACAATGCATATATTTGTTTAGTCCCGATGTTCATCTGCACATGCTTTCATTAGAAAAAGTTGGACTAGTGAGACGGCCATGAGCAGTCAGTCATCCTAGACATCAGCAGACCGACAAGGCCAAATGTAAAGATGCATACGCTGTGCTCTTACTATGTTTACTAAACAAATTTCCTGGGCTATATATTCATCTATGGCATGGCAGATATGTTGATGTCATTTGCAATACATGGTTTCCAGCTCACAAGAAGTATCAACAAGTACAAGTGAAACATCGAACGTGTTGCATGTTCCGCAGACCAAGAGTTGTGGTTGCGAAACTGTGGCTCCATAATTCATCAATACTATTCGTCTACTTGTAGCACACTACCATTCACTTTAGTTTTCCTGTTAAAAAAATGCCATTAGGTCTAGATTTGTGACATCCAAAGTACTGTCAATAGAGGGCTTGAACAGTCGCCAAACTAGACAACTGTTCGTCGGGGACATAATGCTTGTCTATACCACCTACTTGGATAAGGCAAACAAAAATAGATCCATTATGCATGCTGATATGACAGACAAGGATGCCATGATGATAGTCACACTGACTATTCCTCCAAAACTTGTCCAGAAACATGCAGAAGATATATTGTCGCGTAATGGGATATCCATTACAAATTTTAATGTATTTCCCAAAACAGTATATGACCTTGGTGGTTGCGATCGAATTATTTTTCTCAACGAAACAAGCACTGTGAAAAAAAATCCTACTATTTGTTCAGAATATCGCTTCCTCCCGAACTCGACTATCAGGCAGTTTGCACAGAGCACTTATATTTACCCAATCAGAATGATTGGGGCTGTTGTGACATTGGCAAGAAAATTTGGGTCGCAACACATTCTCCATATAAAGGATGGAGAAACGAACAGGGACAAGGAAATGGTACCACTTTTCATATTCAGTTTTGTTTTTAACTTTCACATATGGATGTATGTCAGATAAGTTACACAAATATTGCACTGTTCCATGTTACAACTACAATTGTTCAATACGTATTCAGATTTGTTTTCATCAATGGAACAACAATTGCATAGAGGGAAGATTCCACTTATGTTGTTCAAAAATATAACAAAGAAGAAGGACGCTAGAGAAAGGATCTTTCAGACAACCCAGGAAACATTTGTAACAGAGTTGCAAGCAGATATATTAGAGGATCTAGAGAAACTAGCTAGCTATACAATTGTTGTGCGTATACATCCACAAAATCATCCTCAATTTGCTTATAGAAATAGCCTTCAACAAATTTCTGCACCTGTTTACTTTTTCTTTTTTGTTTTAAAGGGGAAGGGGGGATGCAGTTGTGTATTATATTGTTCAATGTATTAATCCATTTTCTCGCATTGCCAGGTTGAAGGTATTTTAGTTGCAGCCAATGTGTACTCGACCGCCTTTGAGCCTGTATGTGCAAAATGTCATTTTGCTGCTTCTGCCTCCGCTTTGATAAGTAATGATATGGTTGATTGTCTGCGATGCGATGAAAAATGTCCATATATTTATGGACATTGCATCAATGGTGTTATCTGAACCATGGGCAACACAACTGTGCAGTGCTTCTTGAATTGACAGAGTTGCCATATGAAATGTATCTACAGAAAAAGGCAAGCAGTGTCTATATGTTGCGGCAACTTCGGATATAGAGCAAATTCACCTTAAATGAGGACAATGCATTTTTGCATATCGGCTGAAGAAGGGAAAAAAAAATTAAATCAAACTTTGGGAGGAAATGAAAATACCTCATGTCTCTCTGTAATATTTTTTCAACATCCAGATGAATGTTCATTTCAAGAGAAAAGGAATGTGCCGACGTCTTTTCTTTGTATATTAAATTGTTTGGTGCAAAGGTCGATGGGTTCTACTCAATGGAACCTTCTGGGAACTTTCTTCTGGGTTGTTTAAAGTATGGTTGGTTCTTGGTTATCTGGTTTTTCTGTCAATTTGTATATCGTGGAACTCCAACTCTTTTTTGGAGGACACGGGACAATATAATTGAATTTTTTTTGCCAGGTGGCACGTAGATCCGCCTGATAATTTCTATGGCGTTATGATGCAAATGTACTATGTGACTTGTTTTGGCAAATTTCTTTAATCGATGAACTTGGTCAAATTATTGTTGTGAAATAATTTGAAATCAACGAATATATAGTGTGCGAAGTCCAACTGTCCTATCATACCAACAAGAGGCTCTTAAAATTCAAATTGATCGTTGTTTTCGCAATTTTTTCTTATTCGATGAACTTGGTAAAATTAATATCCTGGAATAATTTGAAATCAATGAATATATACTGTGCGGAGTGCAATTGTGATATCATATGAACAAGAGGGCCTTAAACTTCAAATTGGTCCTTGTTATGCTTGCGGTGATAGAATTTTACAAAAACATTCTTTTGTTTCCTTCATTTTTAAAAAAATAAGAGATTTAACATCCTTTAATAATTTAATGTAATTCACTTGTACAATAACAATAGTTAATATTAATATTTTAGTATATGAAAATAATGTTTTTAGCTAAAGTTAGATAGGATGAGCATTGCTAAACAATTGCAATATTGAACCTGCCAGACATGGAATCTGCAAGTCCACCTGTCAATTTGTATATCACAGAAGTCTGGTTGATATTTGCAGGACACCGAACAAAAGAGGTTCAAATTTCAACCCGCCAGGCCGAGAACCTGCGATCCAAAAAGTGCCCAAGTATGGAAAGAGGGATCTGCATATGCTCTATAAAATATCTTGTCCATACTTTTTAAAAGTACATGTTTACTATGTATTGTACATTTGTTAGAAAACTTTTATATTAGTCACTCGACCAGATTGTACAAACTTTCTCATTTAATTAAATTCTACAATAGAAAAAATTATTATTAATAATTTAGTATTGAAAATCATGTTTTTAGATATGTTAGATAGTTGATAGGGATTAGTATCTATAAACAATGGAAAACTTGAACCCGCTAGCCCTCAAGTCCATCTGTCAATCTGTATATCGCGAAACTCCGAGGGCTATTCGGAGGACAAGGAACAATGAAAACTACAATGTTGAGCCACACAGCCCACATGTTCCTTTGTCAATTTGTAAATCGTGGAGATGTGTCTGGTGTTTGTACAACGTAGAACAATAGAGGCCTAATTTTCATCCCGCGAGCCCCACAGACCCGATAAAAAAAATTCGCTAGATATGAAATTCATACAGGATCGCTACATGACAATAAAACTGCAATGTTCAGCCAACCAGCCTGAGTCCACCTGTCCACCTGTATATTGTGGAAGTCTAGGTGTTATTTGTAGGAGATGGAACAATAGAGACTCTACTTTCGGCCCGCTAGGCCGTGAACCAAAAACTGCCTAGGTATGGAATGAGGGATCCATATATGTTGTATAAAATCTCATTCCATAGTTTATATAGAGACAATGTCCACAAGTCTGCGTGTCAAATTGTATATCGTGGAAGTCTAGGTGTTATTTGTAGGACACGGAACAATAAATACTTAATTTTCAGCCTGCCAGGTCGCGAACCCACGATCCAAAAAGTGCCCAAGTATGGAATGAGGGATCTGCATATGTTCTAGAACAATGTTTTTGTACAACGCGGAACAATAAAGGCCCAATTTGAAGCCCGCCAGCCCCAGAGCTCCTGATAAAAAAAATCGCTAAATATGAAATTCATACAGGATCTCTGCATATGCTATATAAAATCTCATTCCATACTTTATTTAGAGACTATGTCCACAAGTCCGCGTGTCAATTTTTATATCGCGGAAGTCTAGGTGCTATTTGTGGGACACGGAACAATAGATACTTAATTTTTAGCCTGCCAGGTCGCTTACCCGTGATCCAAAAAGTGCCAAAGTATGAAATGAGGGATCCACATATGTTCTAGAAAAATGTGTTTGTAAAGCACAGAACAATAGACACCCAATTTCTAGCTCGCCAGCCCCAGAGCCCCCGATAAAAAAAAAACACTAAATTTGAAATTCATACGGGATCGCTATGGGATAATAAAAGTGCAATGTTCAGCCAACCAACCTGAGTCCACCTATCAATTTGTATATCGCGGAAGTCTGGGTGTTATTTGTAAGAGACAAAACAATAGAGTCTCTATTTTCGATGCACCAACCCGTGAACCCGTGATCCAAAAACTACCTAAGTATGGAATGAGGGATCTGCATATGCTGTATAAAATCTCAATCCATACTTTATATAGAGACTGTGTCCAAAAGTTCACATGTCAATTTGTATATCTCAGAAGTCTAGGTGTTATTTGTAGGACACGAAATAATAGGTACTTAATTTTTAGCCCACCAGGTCCCGAACTCGCGATCCAAAAAGTGCTCAAGTATGGAATGAGGGATCCTTATATGTTCTAAAACACTATCAATTTGTATATCGCAGAAGTCTGGGTGCTATTTATAGGAGACAGAACAATAAAGAGTCTATTTTTGGCCCGCTAGGCCGCGAGCCTGTGATCCAAAAAATGCCTAAGTATGGACTGAGGGATCTGCATATACTGTATAAGATCTCATTCCATACTTTATATAGACTATGTCCACAAGTCAGCATGTGAATTTGTATATTGTAGAAGTCTAGGTGCTATTTGTAGAACATGAAAGTCTAGGTGCTATTTGTAGGACACAGAACAATAGATACTTAATTTTCAGCTCGCCAAGTCACGAACCCGCGATCCAAAAAGTGCCCAAGTATGGAATGAGTGATCCACATATGTTCTAGAACACTGTCAATTTGTATATCGCGGAAGTCTGAGTGCTATTTGTAGGAGACAGAAAAATAGAGACTCTCTTTTCGACCCGCCAGAACGCGAGCCCACGATCCAAAAAGTGCCTAAGTATGGAATGAGGGATCTGCATATGCTGTATAAAATCTCATTCCATACTTTATATAGAAACTGTCCACAAGTCCACGTGTGAATTTGTATATCGCGGAACTGTAGGTGCTATTTGTAGGAAACAGAACAATAGATACTTAATTTTCAACCCGCCAGGCCGCGAACCCGCGATCAATATGGGTGTATATCGCGGAAATATGGGTGTTATTTGTATATCGTGGAAATATGGGTGTTATTTGTAGGACACAAAACAATAGAGACTCTTTTTTCAGCCCACGAGGCCACCAACCCGCGATCAAAAAAGTGCTTAAGTATGGAATGACTCTTTTTTATATTGCTCATTTGTGGAAATACTTTTATATCACTCGGTCGACCAAATTGTCCAAAATTTCTCGTATAATTAAATTCTGCAATATAAATATTTAACAGTAATAATTTTGTACAGGTTAGGTTCTGAATTTGTATATCGCGGAATTGTTAGTGTTATTTGTAGAGCGTGGAATAATAGATGCCCAATTTTTTGCCCACTAGCTCAAGAACCCCTGATCCAAAAAAATGGCTAATTATGGAATTAATACGGAATCGCTAAGGACAAAAAAAATGCAATGTTGAACCAACCAACCTGCAAGTCCGCCTTTCAATTTGTATATCGTTGAAGTGTAGGTGCTATTTGTAGGACACGAAACAATAGAGGCTCAATTTTCAGCCCGCTAAGCTGAGAACCATCGACCCTTCACGTGCCCTGGGTATATCTTCGCTCGACCGCTTTTCATACTTTGGTATTTCTTGGAATCGGTTTTTCCATTGCTGCTGCCTTCGTACTTTTTTCCAGATATGCAATAATTAATCTTTAATTCTAGTAGTCATCCTGCAGCAACAATTAAAAAAGTCATTAATGTCCGGAAGTCCGGAGAAGATTTGTCATTAGTGCGAATTAAACTAAGATTTTCCCACAAGCATGTTATCCTTTCCAAGTATTCATTTCAAAGGCCACGCAATATTTTTTTTTTGTGCACCGACGGGTTGGTGCTTTTAATAAATTTATGATTCTTAATCTCTTTTCATCGTCACCGCCACGTTCGCACTTTTTTCTAATTGTGCAATTAGTGCGTTGTGATGGTCACAACTCATTCTGCACGAACCCTGGAAATTGTCATTGATTAGCGAAAGGCTCGAGGATATATTCCATTGATACGCATTAAACCATAATTTGTGAAGGATTATATTATCCCTCCCTGATTTTCATTTCAAACATCGTCTCGACCAAATGAAAATTCTAAATAACTTCTAGCAACAGTTCTCTCCACACACAGTAAACACATTGGGGCATAATGGCCAGAGGTTCCACTATTCCAGGGCATATTCTTACTATTCATATCCCTCTGCCTAGGATAAAAAAAGGAGATGGTCCCTTGGTACACCAAGAGATATATTTCAAGCCAAAAAATTCCATCACAACCCTTGCTGGTCAGAGAACCTACCCAGTTGCAATCATTGCTATCGCAGAAGTTGATGCCATGAATTTCGAGCTAGAGGAAGATGATCTGATGGACGATGATACAACAATGGATGATGACAATGCAGAGAATCTTCCCACTCCTACGCCCAAATTGAAATCATCCATAATGAACGAACCTTCCTGGCTCGGTGATTGCAGTCATGACAACACCAAAAGGAGTTTCAGAAAAGAAAATGATGGTGAACGCAACAGCCACTTTGCACCGCGAAAGTAGGAATTCCAGAGTTCCAAATTAGTCTGTTCTAGGTCGAAGAGTTTCAGTGTAAAGCAATGATATGTTGATGCTCCCAGAGATATATTTCAAGCCAAAAAAATGTTGTTTAACATTTTCAGGCATCAGATCCAAAACTCTCGCACCTGCCACACAATTTTCCTACTAGTCATCTCCTTCTGCCCAAAATGGAATAATTTGGGCCTCTGCAATTACATGTGCAAACTATGCTACTGAATGTTTTTGGACTATGCAGAGGTAGTTTTAGCTAAGGGCTATTCCACTTGCCCTATAACCATTTTCGTCTTCTTTATGAGGAAAAGCTTCTGAAAAATATCAATTTCAGCAGAGGATGATTCATCGACAAGAAAACTCCAAGGATATTGCATACTGCAAAAACCGTGGCTATGTTTGTCGCAGATACCTTCAATGTTTTGGCCTGAACAACCAGGTCCAATTTCTAAGCATAGATGTACAATACTCGATGTTTTTCTTATTTTTTTTTTTTAAATGGATTTGCTATTAAAAAAAATTGCCTTGCACTCTTTGTTGCTACCTCTTTTCTGGGTTTAACGCATGTTCTAATTGGCATGGTTCGGTGCTCTCGTGCTTCTTCGATCTTGTGTTTACTAATACCAATGTACAATGTTGCAGCAAAATCGTTATTCTTGTTTCTATACATGCAATTATTAAGTTTTAATGCTAACATCCCATAATGCAATAAGTTTAATACTTGAGTTAATATGTTGCACTAATGGTAGAATGTATCAAGAACACAGTTACATGCACACGTTCCAATAAAATCTAATCTTACACAAAGCATTTGCTGGCAATTAGTAGAAAAGGAAATTTAGTGGTTAAGTTGATATGTTATAGTCATGGAATAATGTATCAAGAACATAGTTGCATGCATATGTTGCAATAAAATGTAATCTTCAACAACGCATTTGCTAACAATTTGTAGATCATGGTTTTGCAACGATGGTGCTTCTTTGAAACCAATTCACACTTACGAAAACTGCCTTCTGCCTCTCTATTTTCCCACTCTTTTATTCCCTCTAGTTTCTCTTCCTGGTTACTTAATCATTTTTTTCCCGACAATGCGCTTCTTTGCAGCTTCACAAATTCATGCATTTTTGTTTCCAATGACCGCTTCCCCTTTCTTTAAATTGACCGTCTACTATTCCCTATCCCACAACTGGCACCCAGAGTTCCGCCATATACAAATTGACAGGAAGAATTGTGTGTTGGTTGGGTCAACATTGTAATTCTAGTTTTCCGTGACCTCCAAACAACGTTTAGAGCTCCGATATATACAAATTGACAGATATTCAAAATTGCAAACGTTCTTAGATCGTACGCTTTTACGTATTACGGTCCACCTATCATGCCCTTTTCTGTGTTGCACATTTTTGTGCTGAAAACTTTCGAGAAATACAATTTAATAGTCGGGTCCTCATATATTTAGTGGGACTATTGTCACCCCATTTTGAAGCCTGTCTATCCACTTTCCATACTTCGCCATTTGTTCGAATTTCTTTGGCGAATCGTTGGTTTGGCGGGTTGAAGAAACATTCAGTTCGTAGTTGTTGTTTCCTGTATCCATGCCCCTTTGCAATTAGAAGTTGGCAATTATATATAAGATCTTATTGCCACGTATGCAATTAACAATTTCCCTGTTCCATACTTAGCCACTTTGGCAAAATTCTGCAAATATACAAACTGGTCACTCAACTGCCCCATCATGATCTCTTCCGTTTTACACATTTTGCACTCAAAAATTTTAAAACATGAAATTTCATCGTGCAACACTCG
>JASDQU010013178.1:20369-66308 GCA_032191745.1 Picea mariana
ATCTTGTTTCTAAATATGGAATTACTGGCATTTAACAAGTCATCATGCAGAAACCGTATATATTGTCTTTGATGGGCGAAAGGCTCGAGGACATCTCGTATTCATGCGCATTAAACCAAAATTTGTGGGTAGATTATATTATCCCTTGCGAGTGTTCATTTCAAAATCATGAAATCCCGTTCACACGGCATGCCCTTCGCACATTCACAAAACCTCCATTCCTTAATTTCTCTTCATCGTACCCACCACGTTCGCATTTCTAAATATGCAATAAATAAATTTTACTGCTAACAATTCATCATGCACCACCAATACAGGTTGTCATTAATCAATGAAAGGCTCGAGGAGCTCTCCCATTCAGAAGCATTTAACCAAGATTTAGCAAAAAGTTACATTATTCACTCTAACAATTCATTTAAACCATCATTCACAGCAAAGAAACCTTCTCATAAACCTATGGCATCAACACAACACCAGTTTTATGGAGATACAGTGAACACCTTCGGGCGTGAGGACCAAAACTTCCACTAGTCCAGTGCATTTTCTTATTACTCAACCCCTACCACAAAGAACCAAGTAATTTGGACCTCCAAGATTTCTCATGCAGGTTGTGTCCCTGAGGTTTTTTACTATAAGGACCTGGTCTCTTGGTGCATCGATAAATTTATTGCAGAGCAAAGAATTATTCCATTGCATGATAACTCTTCTGTTTCTTTGTCACCTCAGGTCTTCTGCCAGATGCTGAAATTGCCCGAGCCAACATTGGCATTCAAAGGAGAAGATTGCAAACAGTTCCTAGCAAAGCATAATAACGGATTGGACCTCTTGCCCCATTTTTTGGAAAGGCTGAATCTAGTTCCTGAAGATATTACAAGTATGCAGGTTACTTCATTTAGAAATCCATTTCGGGAAATTGCCTGGTTGTTTACAAGAATAACGGGATAGGAGTCCACAGGCAATGTTTCCCACATGGCTCTTTATATTTTGTATTTGACAGTGAATGAACACGCCCTTTTTGATTGGGGCGGGTTAATTTCCCATGAAATCTCTTCCCAATTGTCAAGCTACAAAAGGGAAAAGAAATTTTATATGTAATCCTATCTAGTTTTTGCAATAGCACATTCTTGTCAATTTCTGCAACTGTCTATGTCCAAAAAAGTCAACTCCAAATTCCACCCAGTAACATTCTGGTACCAATCCTTTTGGAAGCACAAATCTTCCCACTGTATTTATGAGGTTTTTAATGGCTTCCTGTCTATTTTCAAAGTTTTGTTGTTAGGAGAAAATGCTCCCCGCATATCTGAACAGGCAACTAGTTTTTTGGACAATAAGGGGACACTCCAACATTTGGATAATTACACTGTCATAAGAATTTTTGGCTCCACAGAAAAACCTTCTCTCCTTCCATTTCACGTTACGAACATAATTTTTATTGCATAAGAAGCACGTCAATACAACTACTGGTTCCATCTGTTCCAAAGGAAGAAAAAAAAATAGTTCATTCCTCTTCCTTGGAAAATAGGGGAGTTCATCTTGAAAAACATCAACACAATTGATGATTTCACAACACATTTTAGCATCTCCAACCTCATATATGCTGAAGACATAGGAGGATTCAACCCCTATGATATTTTTAGATAACATTTACATTCACTTGGCCTCGATGATTGTTTTGTAAATAAACACCTTCCCAAAAACAAAGACAGTGACGTTCCTGCCTCTGATACCGGTGACGTAGAGACAATGCAAAGATGCACTAAATTGTACACGCAACAGGGGAAAGGCCCCAGTGACAAGAGTGTTCAATCCAAAAATACCACTCCAAAAAGTACGACATCCTGGAGCATCACTCCAACGGCCCATCACAACAACAAAGAAGCCCAGAGTTCTTCAAACGAAGGAGGAGATAGAAACCCTCCTCACTCTAAAATTGATAGTTCTCATAAGCTTCCAGTAGAGAAGAAGAGAAAAAAAAATGTGGGTCAGGCAGAAGATTCGAAAATTCAAAGTCAGCACATGGAAGTTGACACTAATCTGGATGCCATGTTCCCCTTCCTTAATCATCCCCAAGACGACATCCACCATAGCCATCCAATGGACATATTTGTTCCCCAAAATTTTGACGAAGATGAATCCTTTGTGTTCCAGAGCACTTTTTTTGATAGCCGGAACCAAAGATTGATATTTGAGAAAAAAATGTTAAAAATATCAAAGGAAAATCTCGTTCAGAGGTTGGCGTTGCCAACATGCGGTCGTCCCAAATCTGTCAACTTCACACCACAACCGGAGAATCACTTCATGATTCCATTGGGTGCATTGAGACCCAGAATGCCAAACTGAAGGACCGAGTCAAAGAATTTGAAGACGCTTTCATTCTTATGCCATTGCTTGTCAATCCTTTGGAAATAGCCATGCCTGGCACCCCTGCACCCAATGTAAAAGCATCCTCCACCTTGCTCGCATCCTATAAAGGATATGTGGAGAACAATATCAAAAAAAGAATGGAACTGGTTACCCAAGCATGGAAAAGATCACAAACCATTGCTTCCCTCGAAACCAGGGCACATATCTTGCTTGAGCTTTTGCAAGCCGAATTAAAAGATGAAGAAAAATTGTTTTTAAAAATGGTCATCCCTTTTGGCAAGATTGTCAACAATATGACAGAAACAAAAAGAAGAGAAGAAGATCTTCCATCCAAAAACTAGATCGACCAATTGAATGCATGTTGGAAACAAAAAATATAGAACCTGCGTCTCATTGTTCAGTCATGTGAAGAATCCATAGCAAAGAAAGATAAATTATTCACAAAGCTATCAAATGTAGACTTAGCAAGGAAAACCAACAACTTCCAAGACCCCCTCTTAATCACAAACTCCTTGCCCTTAACCAGGCAAGAGTTCGATAAACATGTTACTATGTTGAATACCTTGTCTCTGGAAAAGTTTTACAACATCCTTCAATTTGATCAAGATCACGTCCATGACTAGCTAGTCAAATATGCAGTACAGAATGAGGAAATTCATCAGGCTCTCTCTAATCTTTCTATCAACTTCCAAGAATTAGAAAACGAAGTTTTCAACATAAAAATCTGGAATGAGATCAACGTCACCCCAATGAGAAAATACATTGAAGAATAGGTCGAAAGGCAATTGAAACAGGCCGCCAATGAAAGACAGCAGGCAGTTCCCGGCATTCCAACAGCCATGGAGAACATCCTTGAAACCATAATCATCACTGACATCAATGAAACGGCAGCCGCAATAAAATATCCAAAGTTCTCATATGTTCCCTCACTGTAAGTTTAGTCATCGCATCTTTCTTTGTTCTCAGCCCAGTTATTCCACTTTCTTAAATACAGATGTATACGCAAAAACTTATACCTTTCCATTTATTTTCTTTTGCAACTATTGCACTCTATGTTCTTTCCACAATCATGTTTCTTGTACATATTTCTCTAATGGTCCGCAGGAGCCCCAATCCTAGTCTACATGACAAATTGATTGAAATTCCCGTTTATATGTAACAGACTTTAATTTTTTGGTATATTTCAAAATTTGCAGTAGTTTGTAACAAACTTTCATTTTTTGACATACTTGAAATAAAAAATGCATTTAATTTTTTATATGTTACAGACTTTACTCTTATCTTTCCGCATTCTTTATAACAAATGTATTTGTTTGTTAATATGTTAGACTTGTATTCTTATCCTTCAACAGTCTATATGAAAAATGCATCTACTCTTTTATATGTTACACATTTTTTTTTTATATATATTTCAAAATAAATGGCGTTCAACAATGCAAGCGTCATTTACATATACCCCATGTTCACAAATGCATTTAAATTTTTATATTACTTATCTCCTATTAATTTTATGCCATCATATATTTTTATCTTTCACCAGTCCATATGGAAAATGCATTTAAATTTCCAAATTTAATCTTGCATTGTCAACAAATTTTTTACTTTGTTATATACTTTCAAAAAAATTAGGTTTGCTATATACTTTAAAAAATTAGATGCTATTGTGCCTGCCGACCATCATTTACTTTTTCCCTATCTTCCATGATATACATTTTGCACAACATTTCCGTGATATACATTTTTCACCAAACACTTTGTTTCATTTACAATTCGATCCCATTTTCCACAATTTTCTTTCTAACCTCCTTGGCAAGGACTGCGCTGCCACGCAGCCTTGTTTAAAATTGTTTTTGTTTGGTTAAGAGGTGGTTTACTTGTGACAGGTGTGAAAGTCTATCTCTTTATGGAACATCAACAAACAGATTATTTCAGGTGACCTGGTTTTGATTAAAAAATGATGATGAAAAAACTACATTGAATATAGGAACCAATAATAATTGTCCCAATACTAATTAACAATTAAATTATGATAATTTTTCTCAGTAATAATTGTCCTCCATCCTAATTAACAACTAACTTATAATAAATTTTCTCATTATATAAAAAACATGTATTATAAATATATACAAAAAAAATTAATTTTAATAAGAGTAAACAACTCTTATCATAATTCAAAATTATTTAAATTACGTACCACTATAGTTAAATAATATAACAAAACAATTATTTTTTATTTTAACTTGTTAAATCTACAAGTGGAAAAAAAAGTGCATAAAATATTGTGCTATATTTGAAATAACATTACGTTTTTTTACACTTTTGTTTGGAATTAAACAAAATTGTATATGGGAAAAAATTGTAGCATTACAATGAATTACAAATGACACATTATATATTATATAAAAAAAATTGATGGAGTAAATGGAAGAGCTTACCTATTTATTTATCAGGGATTTTTTCAATACAGTGAGGAGGGCATTTCAAGTGTCACATCAAAGAGTTATAGTTCGAGCAAAATCAGTGTGTAACATACCCTGCCATCCTAGGGCCGGAACATGCTACCAAAATCTCTACTATGTTAAAAACTTGATATACATATAAATATATAATGCAAATTTAACATATATAAACATTATGTTCATACACCAATTCATGTGGAAGTGAGAGTAAAAACATACATGCAGTAAACACATGCAATTCTGATAACTTCAGACATGTACTTAAGCACAACATGTAAAATTAACATAGAAATAGTACTTATCGTTTTATGAAAAGCCACAAACTGTGTGCAGAACTTCCACGAGCCTCCAATCCTTAGACCACACTACTCCAAGTTATCAGTAGTGGGTCACCCCCGAGTTGGGAATAAACTCCACTCAGGGTAAGGGGAATCCTAGGCTAGGCTAGGCTAAGACTACGGAAAGTTGCACAATGCAACAGGAAGGATTCCCTCTGAGGAGCCTACTTACGCCATCCGCTCACAGACTCTCATTTCCCAC
This sequence comes from Picea mariana, assembly GCA_032191745.1. Taxonomy (NCBI): domain Eukaryota; kingdom Viridiplantae; phylum Streptophyta; class Pinopsida; order Pinales; family Pinaceae; genus Picea; species Picea mariana. The sequence goes on from JASDQU010013178.1 coordinate 25,733, forward strand.
ATGTTTGTCCCACTCCAGGAATATACACCTTCATTGTTCCTATAGTCCATTGGCTGCTCCACTTCCCTTCTAGGGCTTCAACAACAGGCCAGATCAGGAATTCTCAGAGCTTTGTAGCTGTTGTTGGACTCCCTTCAGGAGAAATCACTTCCCCAACAATCTCTCTCACCTGGAGAGAGTTTCTCATGGGCCTGACAACCTGCTTCTTCAATCCACGGGCCTGACAACCCGCCTCTTCAAAACCACAAGCCTGACAACCTCCATCTTTTGTCCAACTCCTAAGTCAAACAGGTAACCACAGTAGAAAAATCGAGTATGGGTTCTGGTAATGACAGTAAGCCATACCATTCCAAAGAAAAACGTGGGTAGTAAAAACAAAATGGCTAGGGTGCGATATGCCTCTGGAACTGTGCAGTCGTGTTGTGCCTCATAGGAAAAATGGGTTAGATTCACATGTTTATAGGTTTCATAGGATGCAGAGGTCCACAATGGAAGGAATGGTTGGTTGCATGAATGCTCAGTCTAAGTGCATGTGTGAATGGAGAGCATGGAAAGAATGGCGAGCGAACCCCCACAATGATGGATTTTCCCCATAAAACTGCATGCACCCAGGTTGAAACATGACTCTCTTGGGAGCTCGTTCCTCTCCACTTGGAGTTCATTCCTCTCCCCAAAGGAACTTAGGATAACAGGGATTATTTCCCCAAACCTTAGCCTTTTAGAAAAATATATTATAATATTCCCTTGCTAATGAGCCCTCTAGCTTATCCCTTTTTCCCAGCCTCTCATCCCCATCTGTTTCCCTACCCAGTGGAGCTTAGTCCCCAATAACTCTTTCTTTGTGGTTGGTCTACATGCAACGATGTAATTATATTAATGATGTGAGTATTTTCATATACAAAATCAAGCTCCACGGTCTTCAGCATCTAGGCTCTCTAGCCTAATAAACACATAACCCTCCAAACTTACAAACACTTGGCTCACCAGCTTATAAACATCATTAAACATCATTACAATTCAGAAGGGGCTCAGCCTTGGGGTATTACAATCGCCTCCCCTTATTTATGCATTGTCCTCAGTGCATCTTACTTACATAATATCAAAAAGATTTCCAAAATCTTCAAAAAGATGTGGGTATTTTACCCGCATAGCATCTTCATGCTCTCAAGTTGCATCCTCGAGACCGTACTAGGTCCATTGGACCTTTACAAGCCCTATGGCTCGATTCTAGAGTTGTTAGAGATTTTCCTGTCCAAAATGCGTATCAGATGCACTTGAAAAGTGCTTCCTTGCTCCACCTAAATCACATTCCAATCAATAACATGATTAGCATCAGGCATATATTTCTTGAGAAATGATACATGGAATAAATTATGAATAATCATAGATGCAGGTAATGCAAGCATGTAATCTACTGGTCCAATCCTCTCTAGGATTTCAAATGACACACAATATATGGCTTCCAACTTGGAAGAGTTTCCCAACTTCGGGGAACTTTTGTTGGCCTTCACCTTCAAGAATACATGATCTACCACTTTAAATTCCCTGTGAGTTCTTCCCTTGTCAGCATATCTTTTCTGCCTGTCTTGGGCAACCTTTAAATTTTGTTTAATCTTTAACATTTTCTCTTCCATTTCCCTGAGCAACTCTAGCCCAACCACTGCTCTATCAGTTGGTTTATCCCAATTTATTGGTGTGTTGCACTTTCTTCCATAAAGTGTCTCAAATGGGATCATCTTCAGTGATGCTTGGTGTTGGGATAAATAGATACCATATATTCCAACACTTAATTGTCAACCTGGGAAGGTAGACTTTGAGGAACCAGTACAATATGTATAGGAATGGAGTCAAATTTATCTTGCTCATAGAAATCTCAAATCTTCACACCTCTATCTAATTCATAATGAAAATGTTCCTACTAATGAAATTCTTGGAAACAATCCACTTGAAGTAGTCAAACTAAAATAACCTCGCTACAACTATAAATCTGATCTTTGGTTTCTTAAAAGGAAAATGATCCACAATACTCCTTCCTCAATCATTTCTTCATTACATCCAACTTTGAGCTATCATTAGAGAATACTGAGAACTATGAATTCATAATTACAATCATGATTGCAACTAATTCCATTGATTTCTCAGGATAAGAATCTTAACTCAACTTGATATCCTAGATCATTACTTYCAGATTTCACCAAATCRCTTAATHTGAGATTATGHTATYAARCCAAKTATTCTTCTTAAAATCAAATGACTATCCAAMTGTGAAMGATACTTAAACCAGCAACCAATCCTTATAACTTCAAAACTTCAACATCTTATTCCAAATAAACTGAACCAATGTGTAACACATTCTACTAAGAAATGCAAACTGAATCGAAACCACTCAAGATACTAACTATAACCTTATTACTCCTTAACTGTTGTAAGAAAATGAAAACTCCCCAAATCATGAACATGACTGAAATTAAATTGCTAGAAATTAATCAAAATTTCTGAAAAAAAGAATCTATAGCAATCCTTCTATTATGACTGAAGATGCACTGCAAACTTGGGCAGAGGTCCGTTCCTATCCAAGTTGCATCGATAATCAATTATCAATCCATTCTAATAGACAAGCTTCAGAATTAATCAAAGACAGAAAACTAAAATAAGAAATGCGTTCTTGTTCTATTCCATCTACAAATAGATGATTACATTCCTCTATGCTCTGTTCTATCTATCAGCTATTCCCCATCATATCTACATACATCTCTCATTTTGATCCTCCCTTATATAGAATTTTGAACCCCCCTACATACTAGCTTTCAGGTATCTTCCCATATCCCAGAATAGATAACATAATTAATGTAACAGTTGCATAAGGAATTGAATATATATTTTGCATTATTACAAGAGAGAAATGATGCGCTTAATATCACAGAGCTAGTGTAACCATTGCACCAATGTAGGGGAGAATATCGGGATGCCTTTTAACTGCCTTAATCTCATGACACTTCGTGTCATTAGATCAAGATAAGTTGTCATTTATTTATAACTGAAATAGAGCATGCGCTGGTTGTTTACGAAGATTCTCATAGAGGGATCATCCTTGAAACATTAATCATGTTGTTGGAACATCAACATTAGTACAAGAATCCATAATATAATATTATAAGTGATATTGTGCATTAAAAACTCTCAAAACTTAACTAAAAACAAGAGAACTATTAAAGACAAGTTTTGGGTCTTTAGATATCGATTTAAGTCAATGTTTAAACCAAAGTTATACAAAATGAGGGGTATAAGACTATTAGAAAGATCATATGAAAATATATAAGGCATAAAAATTGATCAAATTTGGGTCCTAACATCCCCCCAAACCCAAAGTTTTGCATGTCCTCATGCAAAGAAAAGTCCCTGGAAAAACTGAGAAAATTTCTAACTCTGTGTAGTATCTGGAATGGATTCTGCCTCATCTGCTTCATCGGCCTCATTTTCTGCTTCCTGCCCTGTACTGTGAAGTTGCTTCCTAAGAGATCGATTTTCAATTAGAAGTATGTGAGTCTCCTGATACCTGCGATTGAGTCTTGAGTGAAGCTTCCTATTTTCAAAACTGAGTGTATTGGCCTGAGAATGAAATTTATCTATTTGTACACACATATCAGACTCTTGAGCCCAAGATTGACCAAGGTGACCTTTCAATGTAGTGTTCTCAGTTTTAAGCAATCGATCCAATACCTCATATTCATGCAAATTCTCTTTTAAGTGTGCATTCTTTGTCTGTAACTTAAAGAATTTTTTAGGAGAAATTATCTTGGGACTACCCAGTCCTGTAGGATTCTGTGGAGGTGAACTAGATTGGGAGAAATGTGGAGGTAATTACTTCTTTAAATTTACTAGGACATATGCAATGGTCGATGATCCTCCTTCTATCTCATCATCATTATCTATATAGAGTTTCATTTGAAATTCAGGGGAAGGATTATCAAGATTGGGGTTCTTAGATGTCATACTTCTAGTCATTTTCTTGAATTTGGGTTGTAAAGATGACACTTCTCCTATCACTTTGACCTTCCTCTTTTTACCAGTGAGAGAGAGAGACCTTTTAATTATGGTAGGGATAGTCGGACCCCTGGACTAGACAAATTTCCAGCTATGAAATCATTCCAAGTGTCTTTACGGCCTTTTAATTCAGTCACAATTAATAATTTAATTAGCCCATGATGAAACAAATGTTGCTCAAGGTTTACAACTGACCTCTTCATTGTTTCACACATTTTCTTTAAACTCCTCCAAATAAAATAAGGAAAATTCATTTCCTTACCTTGTGCAAAATGCTGTAAGATGCGGATATGCTAGGTGAAAGTTAGATTGTATCATCCTTCACAAGTCAGATATCATTGGAGGACAATTAAAGGTTTCTTCCATTCCTCCTTAAGCCAAGCCCTTGGAACTCCTTTAGACCAATCTACATCATGATACTTTTTCTTCAAAAACCAATTCCTTTCTGATATTGGCAAATTCTGCTTCTTAAACCATTTTTCGCTAGTTTGAGGCAAGCCTGTAGCTGCAACAATAGTTTGCTCTGTAATCTCCATCACAATATCCCTAAATCGAGTAACCCTGCGATCAAACCCTTGAGCAAACAAAAGTGAGATGCTACTATCGTGCCAACGAAATTTTCCAAAGAACCTATGCCATCCTTGGCTATGAAACATCTCTCAACAAGCATTATACTCTGGTGTTGCCTCTAGATCTTGAATTGAACCTGGTTCATAATGAATAGCCACCATTTTTGGAAAAAATGCAACAGAAAATCATTCAACAAAAATTCAGAACCAAGGAGGGATATAACAATATGTTGATAGGTCTTATTTCAAATCCTGATAGTGTTTCAAAATTAAGTGAATAAGGGTGCGTATAATAATGATGGAAAATAGTATAGAGATGTTTAGAATTTGGAAGTGGGGAAACAAGATTGCGATGAAAGGATAAATGGAAGGTACAAGAATGAAATCATGTTTTATATGGAAGTAATCATGACAGGGTAAAGACTTGAAAAGCATAAGGATAGATGGGAAAGTACAGGAATGAATCTTGTCTTGTATGGAGATAATCATTAAAGAATAAGGTCAGGGCAGGGAAAAAAAAGTTTAATTTCACATGTGTAGGAGTTATGATTGTTCCAGATTTTCCGCCTTAACTTAACTCACTAAATTTAGAGAGAGATTCCTTATATCATCAATGATTCTAGTCCCTTGTCTGTATGAACATAAGCCCCATGAAAACTACTCTTCATCTGATGATGCCAATCATACTGGTATAGGACCACCCAGCATAAGTTCTTTATCTATTTCCAATACTTATATTGTTTGTCAGGCAGAGGATCATAATTTGAGAATAGGTTTCCCAAAGGTAAGGCTCAGGAGAGAATATTGTCATACGAAAATCTTATACAGACTTATAAAAGACCTTGGCATACCATTAAAGGGCACATTTCAAATCACTGAAAGGATTCGAAATGTCAAATGAGAAATAGAGGTTTGTCAATAAAGAATAACCAAAATGAGGAAGATTTAGATAAACTGAGCATAATTTAGATACAGGGTTGTACTTGTCCATAATTTCCTTCTTGTATTTAGTCAAATTAAGAGTTTTAAAAATGCATACCTCAATATTGTTGTTGTACCTATACCAAATGTGAAGATCAAGATCAGATGGTGACTATGTCCTCCAAGAAGTTGTTGATTGATTGCTCAAGTTATCCTCCCAGAAACTATGTGGACTGTTGATGTCCATCTTTGGTACCGAAATAATGATGTAGAGAATTTTTTTAATCTGAACTCTATAGAATAACAGAGTTGTCGAACCAACTGATTGCTTATTCTTGCAAAAAAAAAAAAATATTGCTGCATTTTTATTGACTGTTTGCAGCATTTTATTCCTACCTACTTGAAAACAAGACAAATCCTCCTTCATGTAAAGGTTGATTTCCAGAGAAACCATTCACGCATCAATATAGAAAGTAAACTCATGTCCAAATAAAAGAATTGTACCTGAACCGCTGAATGGATATGAGGAACCAACAAGATGTTTATTGCCAGATCCAAGAGAACCTGAAGAAGGAATCTTTCTTGAGGCCTCATAATAGATTGAAATCAATTTTCTATAAATTCTTGCATACCCTAGTGCTCTTGAGTTTTAATACTATCAATATCCATACTCTGCAGCCCTTCAGATATCTGATCTTCATATCCTTGACCACCCACGGGAGGTAAGCATGCAAGAAACTCTTGACTTCCTGGTTCCAATGCTTTCTTTATACCTAATGAAGTTTCTACTCTCTTGGCCTCTTTTGCAAGAAGACATGCATGCTTGAAGGAGCCTGCTAAATCTAGTGATTTGTCTTTTTCTTCCTGAGTTACAGATAGATATTCAAGCTCCATCAGAATATTAGAAAGCTACTAAAGTAACACCTCCTTCTTTCAACAATTCTTGAATCCATCTGAGTGATTTTTGTTGGTTTTTTCTAATCCTTCTCTACTAAAGTATGGGGGAATTTCTTCAATTAAAATATCAAAAGCCACACAACCTTTTGTCTTATAGCTACTCCTCCCCCTGGCCTTCAACAAACACAACACAATCCCTATTCTCCAGTCCTTTTTAGTGCCTCCCCAGCAACGACGCCAAAATGTTGGGCTAAATATATACCATATATTCCAACACTTAATTGTCAACCCGAGAAGGTAGACTTTGAGGAACCAGTACAATATGTACAGGAATGGAGTCAAACTTATCTTGCTCATAGAAATCTCAAATATTCACACCTCTATCTAATTCATAATGAAAATGCTCCTACTCATGAAATTCTTGGAAACAATCCACTTGAAGTAGTCTAACTGAAATAACCTTGCTACAACTATAAATCTGATCTTTGGTTTCTTAAAAGGAAAATGATCCACAATACTCCTTCCTCAATCATTTCTTCATTACATCCAACTTTGAGCTATCATTAGAGAATACTGAGAATTATGAATTCATAATTACAATCATGACTGCAACCAATTCCATTGATTTCTCAGGATAAGAATCTTAACTCAGCTTGATATCCTAGATCATTACTTTCATATTTCACCAAATCACTTAATCTGAGATTATGCTATTAAACCAAGTGTTCTCTTAAAATCAAATGACTATCCCAATGTGAAAGATACTTAAACCAGCAACCAATCCTTATAACTTTAAAACTTCAACATCTTATTCCAAATAAACTGAACCAATGTGTAACACATTCTGCTAAGAAATGAAAACTGAATCGAAACCACTCAAGCTGCTAACTATAACCTTATTACTCCTTAACTATTGTAAGAAAATTAAAACTCCCCAAATCATGAACAGGACTGAAATTAAATTGCTAGAAATTAATCAAAATTTCTGAAAAAAAAAATCTACAACAATCCTTCTATTATGACTGAAGATGCACTGTAAACCTGGGTAGGGGGGCCTTCCTATCCAATTTGCATCGATAATCAATTATCAATCCATTCTCATAGACAAGCTTCAAGATTAATCAAAGACATAAAACTAAAATAAGAAATGTGTTCTTGTTCTATTCCATCTACAAACAAATGATTACATTCCTCTATGCTCTATTCTATCTATCAACTATTCCCCATCATATCTACATACATCTCTCATTTCGATCCTCCCTTATATAGAATTTCGAACCCCCCTACATACTAGCTTTCTGGTATCTTCCCATATCCCATAATAGATAACATAATTAATAAAACAGTTACATAAGGAATTGAATATATATTTTTCATTAATACAAGAGAGAAATGATGCGCTTAATATCACAGAGATAGTATAACCATTGCGCCAATGTAGGAGAGAATATCGTGATGCCTTTTAACTGCCTTGATCTCATGACACGAAGTGTCATGAGATCAATATAAGTTGTCATTTATTTATAACTGAAATAGAGCATGTGTTGGTTGTTTATGAAGATTCTCATAGAGGGATCATCCTTGAAACATTCATCCTGGTGTTGGAACATCAACAATAGTACAGGAATCCATAATATAATATTATAAGTGAGATTGTGCATTAAAAACTCTCAAAACTTAACTAAAAACAAGAGAACTATTAAAGACAAGTTTTGGGTCTTTAGATATCGATTTAAGTCAATGTTTAAACCAAGGTTATACAAAATGAGGGGTATAAGATTGTTAGAAAGATCATAGAAAAGATATAAGGCATAGAAATTGATCAAATTTGTGTCCTAACACTTGGTACCCATTTTTGTAGGAAAATTCTACCAAGTGTACATAATATTCTCATTTAGATGGTTTTTCCATCATGTACATCCTTAGCATATCCTCTATCACTTGGTTCACTCTTTTTGTTTTCCCATCAGAATCGGGATGATAAGTTGTGTTGAAGTTCAGATTTGTTCTGAACCCTTTGAATAATCCCCTCTAGAACTTTGAGGTAAACTTTGGATCTCTGTTAGACAAAATTGTCTTGGGTATGCCATGTACACGTGCTACTTCCCTCATATAAATATCAACAACATTGGTTTCCTTGTGAGTAACCTCATAGGAATGAAATGGGTAATTTTGGTAAGCTTGTACACCACCACCATGATAGCATCATGTTGCTTGCTTGTTCTGGGAAATTTGGTGATGAAATGCACTGTCACAACTTCCCACTTCTACTCAGGAATGAAAAATGGTTGCAGAAACCCAGTTGGGTGTCAATGATCAGCCTTGACCTTTTTACACTACAAACATTTAGCAATGTACTCAACAATCTCCTTTTTCATGTCTGGCTAATAGTATTGGCTCTTGACTGCTACAATTGTTTTTTGATATCCTGGGTTTCCAACATAAGGAACATTATGCATCTCATTCAAAATCATACTCCTCAATTCATGAGAATTGGGTACATAAGTTTTGTTCATGTACAAGAGAATTCAATCATTTCCCAATTCATAATCTTCAACTTTCTGCTGCATTTTACCTTGCTGTGATTTTGTTACCAACTCTATGTACTACAAATCTAATTTTCCATCCTTGGAAATTCTTCCTTTAAGACCAGTTTGGTACATGTTAATGGTTGTAGCATGCATTTCATGCACTCTCTTTTTGAGTGCATCATCCACTTTGTTCTATTTTCCTTTGATGTGCTTGATATCAAAGTCATACTCACAAATGAATTCCAACCATCTACTCTTCCTGGCATTTAAAGTTGGTTGATCAAATAAATATTTCAGACCATTATGGTTTGTCCTCAGCTCAAACCTATTTCCCATGAGGTAGTGCCTCTACTTCTTCAAGGAATGCACTATGGATTCCAACTCCAAATCATGAGTAGCATAGATCCTTTCATTCTCTTTCAATTTTATTGATTCAAAACATATCACAAACCCATTCTGACTGAGGACTCCACCAAGTCCTTTTTTTCATGCATCGGTGCAAACCACAAAATATTCATTTGGATCAACAATCCTAATAATTGGAGCATTGGTTAACAACTGCTTCAATCGTTGGAAGATCTTTTCACATTATGTTGTCCATTGAAACTTTACCCCCTTCCTTTGCAAGGAAGTGATTGGGTGAGAAATATTTGAAAACCCTGCAATGAATCTTCTATAGTAGCCAGCTACACCCATGAAGGATCTGACTTCGATCACATTCTTAGGTGTTTTCCACCCTTTAATATCTTCAATATTTTCGAGGTCCACTGCTATCCCTTCTTCGGATATGATATGCCCCAAATAGTGAATTGGGTTTTGATAAAATGAGCACTTGCTCAATTTGGCACATAACTGGTGCTCTCTTAACACTTATAAAACCATCCTCAAGTGATTCTCATGTTCTTTTTTTGACTTGGAATATTCAAGGATGTCATCCAAAAAGGCAATGACAAACTTGTCTAAATATTACTGGAAAACACCATTCATTAAGCACATGAAAACAACTGGCGCATTTGATAACCCAAATGGCACCACTATGAACTCATAATGACTGTACCTTGTCCTGAAGGTGGTCTTGCTAATGTCTTCATCTCTGATCATTACTTGATGGTATTCCGACCTGAGATCGATCTTGGAAAATATCCTTGCATCCTTTAACTGATCAAAGAGATCATCGATCTTTGGAAAATGATATTTTTTCTTTATAATCACTTTGTTCAATTGTCTAAATTTGATGCACAATCTCAATGTCCCATCTTTATTCTTCATGAATAAAACTGGGGCACCCCAAGGTGACACACTTGGGCATATATACCCCATTCTCCAAAAGTTCTTTAACCTTCATTTGTAGTTCCTTCAGCTCTTGTGTACTCATTCTGTAAGGAGTCTTTGATACTGGAGTTTCTCCCGACATTAATTTTATTGAAAAATTGATATCTCTCTTTGGGGGTAGTCCTGGTATATCCTTAAACACATCCTCAAATTCTTTTAGGACTGCATGATCCTCAAGATTTGGCACCTATTCTTAGGTGCTTCCTCCATGTGGGCTGCAAATATTTGGTATCCCTTCCTGTAACACTTCTTCAACTGTATTATTGAGATCTCTTGAACAGTAACTGCCCTAGGAATTCCTTGGACTATTCTTAGGTTCCCTTCCTCATTCAGGAAAGTAAATGCCTTGTTCTGATAGTCTAAGATGGCATGGTTTTGGTCCAACCAATCCATACCAATTATACAGTCATACAAACCCAATGGCAGGATGTTAAAATCTTTCTTGGTACTTATCCCATTCATGTCCACTGGACATGATTTAACCATCTCAACAACTTTTCTCTTGGCTCCTGTAGCCAGCTGCACCAGCCAAGATTTCCCATGCTTGATTATTGCAAATTTCAATCTTTCCACTACCTTAGGATCTATATAGCTATGACTAGCCCCTAAATCTATTAAAATATTAAAGGCATGGTTATTGATCATACCTTCTACTTCAATCATGTGTGATTGAAACTTAGTTTGCTTGTTATCCAGATCTACATAAATCCTTGGTACACTTATGCCCATGTCCTCCACTGTTTATGGATTGTACATTATGGATTGGTCTCACTTTGTCACTTTTGTGAGAACAATCTCTATACTTATGGTCTCCTTTACAACCCCAAAATTGAATAGGTTTCTGCCTTGTCCTTTTCCCACCTACCTTAGCCATTTTGTGCTCTCTAAAAGATGGTTGTCCTTGAGGACTATTTCTGAAAAATGGTGGCTTGTTCCCCTTCTTCCTTTGTTCCCTCTTAAACTTCTTCTTGTCTTCCCAAGATCTTTGGAAAGTAGGATTTCCTTTGTGATGATCATATAAGCACTTGGATCTCCTTATGGTTTCCTCCAAAGTCTTGGGATCATCATATTGAATCTTATCACTGATGAAAGATGGCAGCCCACTCAAATATCTTTGAATCTTTACTGTCTCATCTTTGATGAAGGAGACATACTTCAACAATTCTAAAAATATCCTTTCATACTCATCAATGGTCATGCTACACAGTTTGAGTTCAAAGAAATCTTTCATATTTTTGCCATAATACCTCTTGGTTAAGTATTTCTTCTCAAAATGTTTCTTCAATTCCTTCCAAGTAACATTCTTCTCTCTGATGTGTTGCACTTGCACAAGTTGATCCCGCCACAAGAATGTATTTCCTTTAAATTGGTAGATAGAAAATCTTCCTTATGCATGAGAAGAATAGTTATGCAATTGGAAGTACTTCCTCATGCCTAGAAATCATGTCTCATCATCTTCATCCTTCTTTTGTTCACCATCAAAAGTAGGAGGTTTGATCTTGTTCATTTCTCCTTTCAATTCATCCACCCCAAACCTCCTATGCTTCCTGACAAGGGAAGAAATTGAGCTTCTATGTGCTCTCCTATTGGAATGTCTTTGGGAGTGATGGTGATGTCTTCTATCACTCCTTGATCTTCCTTTTCCCTCAGGGGTCCCGTGGCTTCCTGATTTGTTGGAGCCACTCTCCTTATCCAACTTATTTTCAACTTTGTCTAGGCTTTTCATTAACTTAATATTGAAGTCTTCCTGTTGTTCATTGGCTTTCATAAGCCTTTCATTATCATCCTTGTGGCTCTAGACATCTTTCTGCAATTTTCTAATCTCAACCATATTTATGTCTTCCTCCTTTTCTCCTCCATGTCCATTGGAGTTGGTTCCTTCCATACCCAACTAGACATTCATCCCTTTGATTTCATCTTCTTGGTTGTATACTATCTATGTGTCATCCATCCCTCTACACTTTGTGATAACTCTGTTCCATTCTGAAATCTATTACTTTTACAAAAAATGTGCAACCAACAAAACTTTGTCAGGCTAGTTGTTCTTGATAATATCATGAAAATACGAACCATTCTGATTCATTAATATATCAGACTTATTTTCTACTGATGTCCTGAGAAATCGATTGTTCAGATCCAATTTTTTGGTGAAAATTTATCCTCTACTATTCAATACCTTTCTAATGCCTACTTCCATGCTCAATTCTGAGTTTTAAGAAGGAAGTTATGGATACTTGAACAAATGTCTTTCTGGGGATGAAATCCTTGTACATGGATTCTTCCATATTGTAGTTGAATTGGCTCTTGGATATTTGTTGGATCCTCTCTTCAGGTTTACATACCTTCCTTACTTCTTTAGGTGTAGGTATGTAAAAATTAAAAACCCCATGGGCTCCTTCTCTAATCCCTTCTCTGTTTTCAAAAACAATTTTTTGGCCCTTAGTCCTTTTTCTTCGGCCCCCCATCTCATGTGACCACAGATTGTGACCTAGAGCTAATATATAGGTTCTTATCCAGAGCCTTGGGAGATTCAAGGCTCCATAACTTTGGGCTTCAGAAGCTCTTTCTACTTCATACTTCCAATCCCCCTAGAGTGTCGAATTGGCGAACTCGTGAAGGACAGTCGATCAACAGTCCACAGCTTCCAAACATCCAATGACCATGATCAACTTCGGCATTCTGGGATTTGATAGTTCTGTACTATCCACACACTCAATCCTTTTAGAGTACCAAGTCTCTGAACTGCAGGATCCATTGCCATGTATCCTCTCCCGATCAATGACTAGGATATTCTCTGCAACTTCGGGCTTCGAGGCTTTCCAAAGCACCTCTCCACAGGTCTCCAAGAGTGTCAAATTTATGAATACTCGGAGGAAATATGATCGATAGTCCTCATTCCTTGTTTAGATCAGCGGTTAACAGGAGCTCTAGAACTCTAGGCTTCGGAAGTTCTAAGGATCCATCTTGCATAGCCTCTCGAATTATCGAATGTTGAAACCATGAAGGGATAAGATCTATGGTCGACATTCACCTGTCAACAGATGGTTGGGATTGACTCCAATTTTAGAAACTGAGATAAATTGTTGATCTGTCGATCACTTTAAGATCAATGTTCATGGTCGATTGCAGACCTCTAACATGCTTAGGGTTTAACAACGACCCCAACTTCGACAATGGAAAAATGTGTGATGGAGCGGGAATCACATCCACCGTTGATATGCAACCCTGATGGAGATCTACAATCCCGATGTATTGTGGAATATGAAGTAGTGAATTCATTAATTCACCTTTGGATTTCTGCAATGAAAGATGCACGATGGAGAAGAGATCAACGTCCATCATTGATCTTTCATCCTGAATGAGATCTATGATCCCAATGGATTGCGAAATGTGAAGTATCTCCTTCATTAATTATCCTTTGGATTTCCACAATTGTATATGTCCATTGATCTAGTCAGCAACCACATGCTAGTGAAATGCTGCGTGGCAGAACAAAGAAGTGAACACATGGCCCAATCCAAGGAGTGACACATGTTAAATTCTACATGGAAAAAATAGTCTTTTAAAAGAATAAAAAACACTCACACATGGCATGCATATTGTGTGCCCACGTCATCCCATGTGACTTCATCAAGCCACGTCACTTCGATGCTTCATGACTTCATAACTTTGGGACTTCGGGACTATGGGACTTTGGAGATCCAGAAGTTCTTCCCTCATCATCCATTATTTCCTCCGAATCTTGAATTCCCGAGGGTCCACGTAGTACTGCTGTCAGCATATAAGATGGTGGCACGTGGCCCCACTATTGAGTGACACATGGCAGACTTAGGGTAGGTCTATGTCACCATAGGTGACGTCATCATTCCACATCATATCTGGTGCTTCGGGACTTCAGAGCTACGGGACTTTGGAGGATTTCACATTTGCACACACAAAAATTACCGAACTTAGAATTTACGAACACTTCCACCTCACCCCCGGTGACTTCATCGTGTCACGTCACTTCGATGCTTTGGGACTTCAGGGATTTTTTCTTCCCGCGCAATCTAAAAAAATTTATTTCGGAGTGTCGAATTGTCAAAATTCCAGACACTTGATAATCCCTTGACACGTGTCTCTAATATAAAATGGTTCGTATTGGTTCCAGACTTCTGGACTTCAAGGCTCTGGGAGACTTCCCCACACTACACCACAAATTCCCCGAATGTCGAATTCTTGAATGGGCTGATCTGCTGACACGTTTCCTCAAACACGAATGGTCCAGATTAACTCCGAAGTTCGGGACTTCGAAAGATTTCTCTCCTTACAGCTTAAGGAATCACTTATCCTGGAGTATTGAACCTATGAACCGTCGTGAGATCTACAGCTCATTTCGCTCGTGCATAGATCTGACAGTTGGGATATGACCTTCACCATTGTGCCCCACCTGCTGATCTGTTCTTTATCTGATGACTGATATCTGTCTTTATCCAAATCCAACGATCAAGTACTCATTCTAGTGATCTACATCATAAATTCACTCTAGGACTTTGGAGCTTCAGGGCCTTTGCCTCCCTTCTGTCAAACAATGAAAAAATTTGGACCAGCAAAACCCGAAGGACTTTGGTACTTAACTACCATGCACCTTCTTTGGATTCGACGACTGTGAGGGATCTATCTTCTTTCGAACAAATCCAAAGGCCCAAATTTAAACTTTGTGTCCCAATACCACAGTTGTCATGGTTTATCAAACTGTTATGCCTCCTGAGATTTTGAACACAACAAAGGTGTTCCCTCAACACCCTCCTGGAACTTTGTAATTTTAATTATCTGAAACTTTTTCTTCAGAAACCACTTATATGGCCCAATTCAGGCTCAGTGTCAAAAACAGGGCTCTAGTACCATATTCTAACGTACCGCGCCATCACAGGGTCGGTGCATGCTACCAAAATCTCTACTCTATTCAAACTATGATGTAAATATAAATATATAATGTAAATTTAACAAATATAAAAATTCTGCTCATACACTGACTCATGTAGAAGTGACAGTAAAAACATACATGCAGTAAACACGGGAAATTTTGATAACTTCAAATGTTCTTAAACACAGCATGCAAAATTAACATAGAAATGGTACTTATATTTTTATTAAAACCCACCAACTTTGTGCAGACCTTCCACAAACCTCCCATCCTTAGACCACACTGCTCCAAGCTATCAGCAGTGGGTCACCTCTGAGATGGGACTAAATTCCACTCAGGGTAAGAGGAATCTTAGGTTAGGCTGAGACTATGGAAAGCTACACAATGAAACATGAAGGATTCCCTCCCAGTAGCCTATTTATGCCCACCTCTCAAATACTTTCATTCCCCACATGCCTGTCCCACCCCAGGAATATACACCTTCATTATTCCATAGTCCATCAACTGCTCCACTTCCCTTTCAAGGCTTCAACAACATGCCAAATCAAGAATTCTCAGAGCTCTATAGCTGTTGATGGACTCCCTCCAGGAGAAATCACTTCCCCAACAATCTCTCTCACCAAGAGAGATTTTATCATAGGCTTGACAACCTGCTTCTTCAATCCATGGGCCTGAAAACCCACCTATTCAAAACCACGGGCCTGACAACCTGTTTTTTTTGTCTAGCTCCTAAGTCAAATGGGTAACCACAGTAGAAAAATTGAGTATGGGTTCTGGTAATGACAAAAAGCCACACCAGTCCAGATAAAAACGTGGGTAACAACAAAAAAATGGATAGGGCGCGATATGGCTAAGGCACTGCGCAGTCGTGTTTTGCCTCACAGGAAAAACGGGTTAGCTTCACGGGTTTGCAGGTTTCATAGGTTGTAGAGGTCCATGATGGAGGGAATGGATTTCTACATGAATGCTCAGTCTAAGTGTGTGTGTGAGTGGGGAGCATGGAAGAATGGCGAGAGAACCCCCACAACAATGTATTCCCCCCCATAAAACTACATGCACCCAGGTTGACACATGGATCTCTTAGGAGCTCGTTCCTCTCCTCTTGGATTTCGTTCCTTACCCCAAAGGAACTTAGGATAACATGGATTACTTCCCCAAACCTTAGTCTTTTAGGAAAATATATTATAATATTCCCTTGGCAATAAGCCCTCTATCTTATCCCTTTTTCCCAGCCTCTCAACCCCATCCCTTTCCCTACCTAGTGGAGCTTAGTCCCACATAATTTTTTCTTCGTGGTTGGTCTACACACAGAGATGTAATTATTAATGATGTGAGTATTTTCATATACAAAATCAATCTCCCTAGCCTTCAACATCTAGGCTCTCCGGCCTAATAAACACATAATCCTCCCATCTTATAAACACTTGGCTCACCAGCCTATAAACATCATTAAACATCATTACAATTTAGCAGGGACTCGGGCTTGGGGTATTACAATGTGAGTAATTGTGGAATCCAAAAAATCATAACTAGTATTAACAATGACTTAATACTATGCTTCTATAGAACAAAGGTTGATTTCATGCTACCTTTTGCTAGGTCAAGTGATAGGACCCAAACCAAGGTTGAAAGCGTAACTAGAAGTAGGTTTCCAATCATTGAGATAACTTGGCCAATCTAAATATATAAATACCACTAAAAAAGAGGATCCCCCTTTAGTATACTTAATGTCAAACTAATAAGGAACCCTAATGTATCGAATGTAGTGTTCCATAACCCTTAAAATTGAAATACAAATAGGTTTATAGAAAACATAATAGAAAAATATTCAGAAACAAGAGACAATAAGATGAAATATGTAAAAGATGCACTTGTATATTGATAATGCGAAGAATGAAAACAATGTTCACTTTCCTCTTAAGGCGGTGCCATGATTAGAGCTCCAAATACACAACAAAAGACAAAAACTCCATTGTCTCTTATCTCTTTAATGTAACAGCTCTGCTATAATCCCCAGTTTAATTAATGCTTATGCATATATATTGTGTGGCTACAACCAAAGTGATGTAATATACAATTTTTTTATATATGTTTTAATAATAAAACATGATGTCAGCTGCTAAGGGGACATAGACAAGAGATGGGGGTTGAATTAATCCACAAGAGAGGGGAGTGTCTAGGATAACGACCAACATGGGTCCAAGGGGGAAATACCCATATATATTAATTTGACCCATTTTCCTAAATTTGTTAATTGTATATGAACCTTCCAATTTCTCATTAAGTGTTCCCAAATCCAAACATTTAATACATATAAGGGGGTGGTTGTGAGTGGTCACATACCAAATTTATTGGGCATATGAGGGTTGAGTACAATCAACTTGGGGAAGAGTGTGAGTCAAGAAAGAAAATCCAAAGGGATGAAATTCATATGGGTTGGGACAATAGTTTTACACATTGAGTTTTGGTGCATGAGGAGAAAGTAGAGAGAAATAAATAGAGCTTGAGGCTAGTGCAGCCATGGAGGGTGAATTCTATAGAAAGCTAGAGCATATTGGAGCGTATTTGGATCTAGAAATTAAAGACCTAGGTTGTCAAGCCTGAAGCGTTGCACTAAAACAACAATTGTTTGTTGTTGATTTGCTGATAGATTTCCTAGTAGCAATTTACCTTGAGTTCCTAGTTGAGAGATTTCTGGTTACCTATGCTAGAGAGACCTTGATAAACTAATGGGACGTATGAGGGAATAAGATCAGTGAATGGGTACATTCCTTGGGTTCGGCAGGTCAAGAGGAAGAGAGATGGTGGAAAATCGAGATATTTGTAGGATAATATTAGTTGGGTTGTGAGTTTATGAGTTGTGAGTGAATTGTAAGAGACCACCCTCTTTTGTGGATTACTAGCCTCATCTCGAGGGTGACTGGCTATTGAGATTTGGAATAGTCGATCTATGGTTGGGTGGAATGTTTGTCCCAAGTATCTGGTTGCACAACTCTTATTTAAAGATAAGTGTTTTATCTTGTTTATGTTTTATTTATGAGTTTTAATTGTTGTGCATGATCTCTACAAATGAGAATGATTTATATCTTGTTGTAAGGAGTTTTTTAGCTACATTTCATGTTGATTAATAACTTGTTCTAGATGCATCTATTTTATGGTTGTGGACAGTAGATAAATCTATTTTAATTCGTAGCTGAAAGCTACATGAAATTAGTTAACTGTAAATGAATCAATTTAGTTAGCAGAAATTTTGTTTTTATGAGTATTTTGCACCATAATGTCCCTTGGATGGGCTAGGGGACATTACATTTAAATAGATTTTCAATAAAAAAAATATAACTTCTTGCAATGTTGCAACTAATGGGTATTGATTACCTAGTGGGCCTTCTAAAGTGGACCATTTTTCATTAAATTACTCTCTATTACTATCCAGTGGGCCTTATTCAAAGAGGACGGACACACACAACAATTAATTAACTCATAGGTAGTCAATACTAGGGAGGTTAGGATAGGAACCTAACATTGAATGATGCACTTTTCTACCTTCCAATGACTAGTATGAGGGAATTACATGAAGAGAGAGACTAAACCAACCACAAAGTAGAGGCTTGGTCAAGTATGGGGAAAGTATAAAAGACTTCTTTCTAGCTGTAGACCTATACAAAGTAGGATCGACCTTAGGATTTAAATATTAGACATAATATTTGAAACCTCTCTGATAAGGAGAAGGATAAAAATTACAATCTTCCATATGAAATCAGTGATGAAGGTTAAGAGTACATTGATGCTGAGAAACAAAGTTTCCCTTGTCAGATTGTTCGATTTAAAGACCAATGAAATAATTAAGAAAGCTTAAGTTAGACATCCCAAACTATGCCATAAGACTAGACTTTACATGGTTAATCAATGGTGGCTTCTCCTAGTGATAAGTAGGGAATCAACATAGAGAACAAGGATGCGAAGGTTTCCATTTACATGTTTAGTGTAAACATTGGGATTGAATTGGCACCTAGAGAAACTAGAACCGAAAAGGAAACCATCGATCTATGTTGGACCATCAAGCTTTGATGGTTCATCACATATCTCTTGGGTTCACTCGATTGAACAATCAACTTACATATGGATACAGTCGGTCGGACAATCGACCAACACACTACATCAGTTGGTCGAGTAGTCGACGTGCCTGTTGATTGAATAGTCAACTAGTAGTCGAAGATAGTTGGGCAATGGATTGACCAGGCCAGTAATTGACTATGAGTTGGATGCATAAGCATTCAGGTCAAGCATCCTTGTCAATTCGACTCGACAATGTAGATTTGGTAGAGTCAACTCTAACAACCAACGGTTACATGTGGACAAGATCTTCCAGATTCTATGGAATTTGGTTAGATATTGAGGCTATAAATAGAAGACCCCTTGAGTCATTATTATCATACAGATCATGACAATCAAGAGTATTGTAGGATATTTTCACCCTGTAGGAGTTACCTCCCTTAGGATCTTCCTAGACCTAAAACATAATAGAGATGTAAACACCAGATTTTCCTAGATCTATTTCATACACGAAAATGATCTACAAGTTGGTATAATGGAAGGATTACCCAGTGATATGATAGTTGTCCCTGCATGCTCCTTAGTTGTTAGCTTCTGCAAATATGCCCTTCACTCTTCGCTCTGACCAACTTAGATCTGCACACATGGAGACACAAAAAAAATTCATAAGATCAAGCTAATCATGTATAAATTAATGATAGATCTAATAATGTATCATAACACATGAAAACATTAATTCTCCACAAGAAAATATAACAATTACATACACATCTAGGTAGAGAGAAACATATTGTACATATTCTATTGATAAAACAAATGGATTACACCTTACAAAAAAATTGTTGCAGTTCTTTCCCAAGTTCCTTGCCCAAGCTCTGTAATCAAACTGTTAGAATAAGTTTTTTTTTCTCATTTCTCCTCCCTTTTCCCATGAGAGACTCCTATTATTTATAGGATAGTAGAGATAAGATAAAAGGGTAGTTTGGATAAGATCTCTATTCCCAAGATGAAAATATTCTCGAGGTCGAACCACGAAGAATCTAGGGTTCAATCTCATCTCTTGAAACCAATCATAAATGGGGTGTAACAGACTCGGTCACTCCCTGCATTCTTACAGGGAGTGATTGGTCACCCTTTGCAAGAGGAAAAAGAGCGACCACAACTTTTTGGTCACGAGATGTAAAAGGGAAACCAACAACCAAGAAAAAAGTTGTTGTAAACTGAGGGGAAAGTGGTATAATTTAGTGTCTCAGAATTCTAACCCCTAGATGATGCCCATCAAGTGATCATGTGAAAAATAATTATATAACAGATGCCCCTTAAAGTGTGAGGTCAGAAGAGGTGTTTGATGTCCGAAATACTTAACGAACAAAATCACAGAGCTTTGAGTGAAGGAACCTGGAAAGAAACCATCATCAGTCCGACAAAATAATAACATCCTTGAGGCGGGCATACCCATGCTCGGTAATAAAACCTAAGCATAGCCACCAAAAATAATACACTATGAAGCCATGCATGACGCAAGTAAATATATCATGGCCATGAAAGGATACACTGTGGATCCATGTCACAAGTGACAGCATAGCCACGACCAAGTAGAAATGTGGCCCTATGTCACAATATACAAATTGGTGAGAGCACTCAATGCTTGAGAAATCTCTGAAGTACTCATGAAGAACTCCATCGCAACTTGGGAGGGAATTCCAGCAAGGAATGTGGTGGTCCCAACCCAAGGTCTTCGTCCCAAATCCCAAATGGTATGAATCTACAACATGTGAATAAAGGAGTTGAAGTCAATCATTGTAGAAACCATTTGATTACCGGTCATTAATATATCATTAACAGACGCAAGGTAATACATCGATGATGATGATGGACCCCAAGATACCTAGTAAAATCTACCAGGTGTGAATAAATGAGTTGAGGTCAAACACTCATAGATTCATTCAAAAGGAGCCAATGATGTCAACCCAATGGGATTAAAGATATTAACTATTTCCAACTTAGTGGGATCGAATCAAATTATGTTTATGTAATGTACCCAAGCCAAACCGAGGGACATTACGGTGTGGAAAACTCATAAAAATGAAATTTATGTTAACTAATTTAATTATTTTATAGCTAACTGATTTCTTGTAGCTTACAACTATGATTTACAACCAGATTTAATTGTTAAATGTTACCATTATTTAGATGCATCTACAACATGCTAAAATGATCATGAAATTCAACCAATAACCCAAAAACAACAACATATAATCAAACTCATGCACAAAGTTCATGCACAACAATTATACACATAAAATAACACATCAAGAAGATAAAACACTTACGTTTTAATTATGTTGTGCAACTCGATGCTTAGGATGGATGGTCCACCCAACCATAGATTGATTGTTCCAAATCTCAACAGTCAGTCACCCCTGAGTTGAGGCTAGTAATACACAAAAGAGGGTGGTCTCTCACAGTCCATTCACAACTCATATAACTCACAACCCATTGGTATTTTTCTACAACTATCTTGATTTTTCTCCAGCTCTCTTCCTCTTGACCTGCCCAACCCAAATAATGTAGCCCTTCACTGATCTCGGTCCCTCGGGCATATCATTCATTTATTAGGGCCTTTCTAGAACAAGTAGCTAGGAATCTCTCAACTAGGAACTTAAGGGAACTCACTGCTAGGAAAAAATATTAGCAAAAAACAACAAACACTTGTTTTTTTAGTACAACTCGCCCAGGAGTTCACTCTTCAGGCTTGACAACCTAACTCTTCAGTTTCTATCTCCAGATACGCTCCAACTTGCTCTAAAATTCTTCCACCATGGTTTGCACCATCTCCAAGATCTCTTTTTTATTTCCAGTTGCTTGTCATGCACAAAAACTCCATGTGTAAAAATTGTTGTCCCAACCCATATGTAACAACCCAATTTGATTAATTATTTATCATGGTTGTTAATTTAAATTTAATTACTTATTAAAATAAATTAAATGAGTCTTTTTATTATTTTATTATTAAAATGTAGGTGAAGTAATTAATGGGGGGGTAAGGTTGTTGGGGAATTAAGGTGGGGGATTTGAGAGAGGAGGATAAGGAAGAGGGGAGAGGACTTGGAGAGGGGTCTTTGCTTTTGAGAAAAAAATGGAGGAGGAGGAGGAAATTATGAAAGAGAGAGGGAAGAAGGAGGAAATTGGAAGAACAAATTGTTTTGGAGAATTCTCACAGGGCACTGTTGTTGTTGGGAACTTTGGGCTTAGGCGCCAGGAAACTGCAAGGATTATTGGAGCTAGGGAGCTAGAGAGGTTGTTCCTAGTTGGTTGGGAGATTAATATTCGGTTTGGGCGGGACCAGGAACAAACAAAAAAGGGATTAAATCAACCAACTTGTAGGTCAAGGTATGTATTTTACTAAGTTTATGTTGTTAATATGTTGTTGGTGTTGTTATGTTGTCTAATTTGTTATTATGTCTATTTACCAGTTTATTCTTGGTATAGAGAAAATCATGAAATAAAATTATAAATATTATTGCAATTATTCAATAGGAGTTTAAGAGATAATTATTTATTATTTTATTGAGGCCCTGAAACCAAGGCCTTACAAATGGTATCAGAGCCCAGTTTCAAAACTAAAACCTAGGGCTTGAACAACCACTTAGCTGTGGAAAACCAGTTCCTAAGATACCATGTAACCTATAGCCTAGAAAACATTATTTACAGACCTCAAACCTTCGAGGATAAACCATAAATGACCCACTAAAGAAAAATACTCAAGAAATTGAAATCTCGATGAAGAAAGAGTATAGTAGGAAAATGTGTCTTGTAGTTTATGTAGCTGGTTCCAACATCTTGTTTCTTATTGCATAGCTACCTGTTAACATGTAAGAAAATTCACCTGTAAGAGAGATAGAGAAGTAATAAATATCAGTTTTTAAAAAAATACCAAGATGTATGTAAACTGGAGTAATATGAACACAAAAAAAAAAATTGTTATTAATTAATTAACTAAAAAAAAACTGCACTTCTGTACCTCTCAGGATGAACTTAAGGAGGGTCGATTGAAACTAAGAGTCAAGCATACATATCCAATCCCCTAGTCACCATACGACCTAAGAAAAAAAAAAAAACTTACACCTAAGGACTGAGATAAGCCCCCAGTCGCCCGTGTGTTATTCCTCTGCCACGATAAGCCCTTGGTCACGCTCATATTGTGGTCCATACAATGAAAAGAATACCAGTGCAATAAGATGTGGAAGCCCTATTTCCATTCGTTTACCCACCCCAGGGAATCCAAGTTCATAAAGTCCAAGTGCAATAAGAGTTACTAGTGGGACAGATGAAAGAGGACTCAAATACCTTACAACAATATCCCACATACCACTGAATCCCAAGATTATTTGTAGAGTGAAAGAAACAATCAAAGAGCCTTGTATTCCTCGCATCGTATGAAAAAATATCACACGGTTAGAAATAATGCTTTGGTTCCTAGGGGAAGATATGATGGAAACTGTAGGAAGGATAAAGGCATAGGTTCCTCCTATAACGACACACAACATAATACCAAGTGTCGTTGGGAAATGAATGAAACCACAGCTACACGATGCTCTTCTCTTATCACGCAATAAATGGCATAGTCTATTAAGCCCTACTACAAACAGTAATGTCTAGATAACTTTATCCTTATCCTCATTGTTGCCACCCATCAGAGGAACAAGCATCGAGGGGATGAGAATAGTGGCGCCCAACGTCACCAAATAGTGTTGGGAACCTAATAAAATGCCTTCTGACCATGGAGGAGGTATGGTTATGCAATAATCTATTCCTACAAGCTGATCCTTGGAGTCACTAGCCTAGATGGGTCACCCACCAATGGCATCCATGCCCTCCTCGACGAACCGAGCCCTCCTCTGCCACCTAACACAAAACATCGGATCCCATAGACCAAGAGCTAACCCATGACCAAAGGAGGATCCCATGAGAGGCGTTTCGTTTTCACCGTGCATCCAAGTGTGAGGTGAGTGGAACCGAACCCTAACCTCCCACAACACCCAACGCTCACAGGTCACAAACAACAAGATAAGACCAAGTGCCAAACCATTGAAGAGAGGAGCCACATAGGGAACTATTAGCATCCACACCAAGCACCAAGGAGAGAGACTGTTGCAGGAAGCATGGTTGATGGACGCAATTGTGGGCAAGGAACGTGGTCCTCATGCAAGGTTTCACGCTTCCCATAAACCCTAAATCCCTGTGTTTTTAATTTACTTGAATATTATTTTTGGATAATGACAGACATCGAGCATTGTTATGAACCTGTGAGCTCCTTTGGTGCCTATACTGCTCGTCGTGCTCTGACATATAGTGTGACTTGACACTTGGGTGATTTGGCTCTTGGTTATATGCTTGAAAACTAGGGCTCGAGGGTGTTTAGATAAAAACCCTAAAACCCTCCGTGTTTAGATATATATAAGAATTTAAATTTATTTTTTTATTATTTAAATAAATTTCAAAATTTTAAATTAAATTTAATGTATTTTTTTAAGGTTGATTTTTTTTTATTAAAATAATTTTTTTTTTAAATGGTAATAAACATGCTTTTGACATAATTAAATTATTTTTTTAAAACATAGTATTTTTTTTATAATTATTAATTTACAAATTTATTTTAATTTTATTTTTCTATAAAGAAAATTATAAAGTTGTAGATTTATTATTATTATTATTTAATGGAGTTTCTTTTGAATTCATTAACCTATAAAAAGAAAAATGCCTTTTTGGAAAAAAAAAATTATGGCTATTTATTAATGTTAGTAAAGGGGATTTTATGCACACTAGCGAGTGTGTTATAGGGCTAGTATGGCTAGCAAGGTAAGAGGGTTAGTAACTTACCGAAACAAGTTACCAAGCTTAGAGGCTTTCGACCCTGACCCTTAGCCACTTACCCTAAAGAGAGTAATGTATGTTTACAAACAAGTGAAAAAAAAAAACTTATGCCTAAACCTATGTTTGCTACTAACTTTGAGCGAATGTGGAATGCCTTAAATTCTTCCCTGATAAGTATTTGGCTTGATGTAGATTCATTTATTCAATATGGTTAGGACTCAGGGAAATCAAGGCTGAGGGGCATCGTCGCAAGGACCACCAACGCCAACGCTTCCACCACCATCATCTGAATTAGCTCTCATTTTTCACTCTTTAGAGCCTATTAATGAGACATTAAAGGGATGCCAGTCAGAAGATGTCGAGGTGGAAATCCCACCATCTGGAGTGGGTAACCCTGAAGTGTCGAGGGACTCAGAGAGAGGGCCTCCACGACGGGACATCACTAGAGAACTATAGAATATCAAACTCCCAGAGTTTGTTGGGGATTATGCAAGTGAAAGTGCAGAGGCATGATTGGAAGTAATGACATGATGTTTCTCCTTAAGAGACTATGCTTCCATATCAAAGGTGAAGATAGTTTCAGTTGAGGGACAGAGCCTTGAATTGGTGGGGTAATATGGAGAGGTCGTTGCACCTTACCCCAGACACCATCTCATGGGATATTTTTGAGGAAAAGTTCTAGAGGAAATATTTTCTTGCGTACTATGAGGAACAAAAGGTAGGATCATTTCATGATCTGCTTTAGGGAAACAGGACCGTGGAAGAGTATGATATCAGGTTCATTGAGTTAGTAAAATATTTCTCATACATGGATACCGATCAACGGCAGGCAGAACATTTTTTCTATGGGTTAAACCCTAAGATAAGGGCCATGGTACTGATGTGGAAACCATCATCAGTAGCTGAAGTAGTTGAAAATGCTCATTATGCAAAGGATCATATGAGCTTAAACGAAGCTACAAGGTCAACCATTCCACATCATCTTGAATTCGTGGGGAATGCCCCTAGGACTTTCTCCAGGGGAGGCAGCTCTAGGCCACCTCCTTATGGAAATAGAGTCGCACCTAGAGTAGTTACGACATGTATTTCAATGGAAGTGAGTGTAGCATCCCACTCATCACCAACAATGCAGGAAGGTCCATGGCCTTCTCAGTGAACAACAATTAGGGGTAGGGGTTCCGAGGGAAGAAACTCATTTTAGAGACCGTCACAGGGTAGTGTGGAGGTTCCATCTCGTGTTACTTGTTGGGGGATGTGGAGGACCTCAGTACTAGTGTGATTGTCCAGAGTCACAAACAATCTTTTTGCATAGAGAAGGAAAGGCCCTGATGGGAAGAGCGAGTAGTAGCCACTAGATTTATGCAACGGTTAACAATAGCCAAAAATAACATCAATCCACAGTGGTGGAGTCGTCAGGTATGCTAAATCATGCCAATGTTAAACTTTTATGTGATTATGGTGCTACAGATAGTTTCATTTCACCTTGTGCATTAGAAAAGTGTGGTTTGGCAGCCTATGAGCACGATGACTTTAAACAAGTCGAGATGGATTTAGGGGAAAACAAAGAGGTAGGACCTAGTGTCGATAATTTTCTAGTAGACTTGGGAGTGTGTAATACTAGGTTGAAGGTGTACGTCACTGCTCTAGGGAAGTATGACCTAATCATTGGAATGGACTAGTTAGAATCCCATCGAGCTATGGTAGATTGTTTCACGAAAAGGGTGATTTCTATTGACGATGAAGGAAGGTCAGTAGAGATCCATGGTGTATGGAGGAAGGTGTCTCTACACTTTATCTCGACCATGAAGGTTAATCATTGCATGATGAAAGGTTGTCGATTATATGTAGTGGAAGCAGTCAGAGAAGGGAAAGGACCCTACATGGATCAATATCTAGTGTTTTCGGAGTTTAAGGATGTTTTTCTGAAAGAGTTGTCAGGGTTACCTCCTGAGAGGGAGCTTGATTTTACCATTGAGCTAAAACCTGGTGCAGAGCCAATTTCCAAGACTCTGTATAAGATGACAACGCCAAAACTTTGTGAGTTGCAGATGCAGTTGAAGGAACTACTTGACTTGGGGATAATAAGGCCTAATGTCTCACCTTGGGGTGCACCAGTAATTTTTTTCAAGAAGAAGGATGGTTCCTTACGAATGTGTATATATTACAAGGACTTGAGCCATGCTACAATGAAAAATAGGTACCCAATTCCACAGAAAGATTATCTCTTTGATCATATGAAAGGAGTAGTAGTTTTCTAAAAAATTGATTTGTGATCAGGGTATCACCAATTAAGGATTAAGGAAGGCAATATTCCTAAAACTTTCTTTTGAAATCGGTTTGGGTATTATGATTTCATTGTAGTACCTTTTGGTTTGACCAATGCGCCAACAGTATTCATGAGCCTCATGAATGGTGTATTCCGAAAGTACTTAGACCGCTTTGTATAGGTCTTTCTGGATGATATCCTCATCTATTCCAAGAATGAAAGAGAACATGAGGAACACTTGTGAGTGGTGTTGTTGTTCCTTAGAGAGAACAAGTTGTCTGACAAGTTTTTGAAGTGTTATTTCTTTCAAAAAGAAATTCACTATTTAGGTCATATCATTTCTGGTGAAGGAATCTTTGTGGATCCAAAAAGGGTAAAGGCTATTATGGAATAGCCAGTGCTGAAAAATGCTCATGAGGTGAGAAGCTTCATGGGTCTAGCTGGTTATTATTGGAGGTTTGTGGAAGGGTTCTCTAAAATAGAGAAACCCATCACCACCTTGCAACACAAGGGGGTTAGGTATGAATGGACAGAGGAATATGATACTGCATTCATCGAGCTTAAGAGGTTACTAACCAGGGTGCCTATTCTACGAGTGCTAGATATGGAAAAACACTTCACAGTCTGCACAGATGCCTCAAAACAAGGATTGGGGGTCGTGATAATGAAGGATGGGGGAGTGATAGTGTATGCATCAAGAAATTTGAAGCAACATGAGGAGCTTTACGCTACTCATGATTTAGATTTGGCCTCTGTAATCCTATCTCTGAAGATTTGAAGGCATTATCTAGTGGGACAAAGCTTTGAGCTCAAAACATACCATGAAATCTTAAAGCATCTCTTCACTCAAAGAGATCTCAATGCCAGGAAGAGGTGTTGGGGTGATTTTATGAGTGAGTATGATTTTGGAATTTTGTACATCAAGGGAAAGGAGAATGTGGTCACAAACTTCTTGAGAAGGAGACCATGCGTCTTCTCCTTGGTACCCTTAAAAGTTAATCTGAGGGAGTGTGTGTTGGGGAAACTTATTGGAGATAGTTGGTAGTTAAATGTTACTTCAACCCTCCAGAGTGGGAGGAAATTAGATCCAGAGTATGAAGGATATAGCCTAGAATAATATGGATTGTTAAGATATTAGGGAAGGATGTACATCCCCGAAGGTGGGGATATTTGAAGGATCATAGTCAAGGAATCCCATAGAGCACTTTATTGTGCACATCCAAGTGTGAAGAAAATGTACGAATACATGAAGAAGATTTTATTTTGGGTAGGCATGAAGCGTGATGTAACCCATTTCATTTCCAAGTGCCTAGAGTGCCAACAAGTGAAGGATGACCACCACCACCCGACAGGTCTCCTACAAGAGGCATTGGAGTGAGTTTATAAGTGAGTATGATTTTGGAATTTCGTACATCAAGGGAAAGGAGAATGTGGTCGCATACACCTTGAGAAGGACCATGTGTATTTTCCTTGGTACCCTTCAAAGTTAATCTAAGGGAGCATGTGTTGGGGAAACTTCTTGGAGATAGTTGGTAGTTAAAGGTTACTTCAACCCTCTAGAGTGGGAGGTAATCAGATCCAGAGTATGAAGGATATAGCCTAGAAGTAGATGGATTGTTAAGATAACAGGGAAGGATGTACATCCCCGAAGGTGGGGATATTCAAAGAATCATAGTCAAGGAAGCCCATAGAGAACTTTATTGTGCACATCCATGTGTGAAGAAAATCTACGAAGACATGAAGAAGTTTTTCTTCTGGGTAGGCATGAAGCGTGATGTAGTCCATTGCGTCGCCAAGTGCTTAGAGTGTCAAAAATTGAAGGCTGACCACCACCACCCGATAGGTCTCCTACAATCGCATGATGTTCCTATGTTCAAGTGGAAAGTCATTTCTATGGATTTTGTTGTGGGATTGTCATTCACATCACACAGACACAATGTCATTCTTGCGATAGTTGATAATTTCACCAAAATTTCCCATTTTATTCCGGTTAGAGACACTTATGATGTCACTGATGTGGCACACATGTTTATAAGTGAAGTCGTCTGTCTGCATGGGTTAACCAACAAGATCATTTCAGATAGGGACTCCCGATTCACATCTAGGTTTTGGACAAGTTTGCAGTTAGCATTGGGAACTCAGTTGAAATTAAGCACAACATATCATCATGAAACAGATGGGAAAACTGAGAGAGTAAATCAGGTTATTGAAGACATTATTAGGATGTATGTTATGGATAATCAAATCCATTGGGAGAAGTACCTACCTTTGGTAGAGTTCACCTACAATAACAGTTTTCATAGCTTCATTGTAATGCCACCCTATGAAGCTCTGTATGGAAGTCCATGCAAGACACGGTTAAGTTGGGAAAGGTTAGAAGACTGAGTGATAGTTGGGCCGAAATTGATTCAAGATATGGAGAAACAGGTGATTCAGATTAAGCAACAACTAAATGAAGCACGGGATAGAAAAAAGGTTATGTTGATCCACATAGTACTGACCAAAGTTATAAATTGGAAGATCATGTTTTCATTTGTATTAGGCCTAATAAGAGTACCATTAGGTTCAAGAAGGGGACAAAGTTGTCACCTCGATTTATAGGACCATTCAAAATCCAAGAGAGAATTGGACTAGTTTCCTATCATCTCGTATTGCACCCCACTTGCATAAAAATCTTAATGTTTTACATGTATTTGTTCTACATCATTATGTTGTTGATGAATCTCATAAACATAATTGAAAGGAATTACAGGTATCTGACGCGGGAATCCTCATGGTTGAACCATTACACATATTGGGCCATAAGGTCCGACAGCTCATGAATCATCTGGTAGACCAAGTTAAGGTCTAGTGGGACAAGTATAGCCCAGGATCTGCTACTTAGGAAGATGTAGAGACTTTATGAAGCGATCATCCCTCACTTTTTTCACCACCTCGGGAATATGTTTTCTGAAGGTTGGGTGTATGTAATGCCACCTTTTAACTTAGATAGCTAGAATTACTTGAGGCCTAATCCCATTTATATTATATTTACTATGAAACTATTAATGATACAATTGAACTTTTAATACATATGGACCTATGTGAATGTCAATTCTATGAATGTTTATCGTTATTTGAATTATGATGGATATTATGCAATCTATTCTAACCTTGAAATTTTGACATTCAAAGTTGTTGGTACGTGAATACCGAATTGAGGATATTATTAAATGCATTTACATGATGATAATGCATAGATATGTATGAGTTTGTGTTATAGACTAATCTGCAGTTCAATGGGATATGAAATAGCTAAAGGATAATGATAATAATAGGTTGATGTCATGAACATCGACCATGAAACAATATGGTATGAATCTTTGTATGTGAAATTATATTGGCTCAAATGCATTACTATGATGTGTGAACAAGTGCAGGTTTTTTAAGTGGAGAGACTGCCTGAAATTGAATATATGATGACAAAATTCCTAGCAACATAGTGCCACTGTCTGGTCCATGGTAGGGTGTTGACCCTAGTTCTATTAGGAGGGGTGGAGGCATTTCCCACCGTGTATCCTCTTAAACCTGGAGTCATGGGATGATGGTGTTATCTCATGCTCCCCTAGACGTGTGATGATGACTGCCAGATGCCTGCTGGGGAAGCTTGGTCGAAAGATTTGACACTTTTGCTTACAGGTTGTATCTGGAATTAGGTCAATATAGTTGACGCTCCAAGACAGTCCAGCAGAGGAAGGATAGGGATGGAAGATGGAAGTAGGTTAGGGAGTAAGGATGACTAGAAGTAGTTGAGAGTTTGTGAGACTTTCGCCTTATGGTAGAATTTCTTGATTTCCTCATTTTGAAAAATATGTATATGTGTATTTTTATATTTGCTTAACTGAACTATAAAGTATCTAAGTGAATGTTGCTTCTGCTAAATTATTATAATTGAGGGATTTCACAAATATTTTTAAATGGTCTACTATCTTTTATGAAATGAATGGTATTGTTGATTGGTTTGGATGCATACAATAATTACTTTAGGAGTGATAATTATTGTCATTAGTGCATGTGCAATTCATATATGTGCTAGCTACACATGCATGCCTTGCACATGTACACTAGTATATATAAGTGTTTTAAATTGATGATGTTGTTTATTTGATATGGATGTATGAATCATATGTCATTACCCATGTATTGTAAATTAATCTAACTTCGGGACGAAGTTTCTTGAAGGGTGGGTGTATGTAACAGCCCAATTTGATTAATTATTTATCATAGTTGTTAATTTAAATTTAATTAATTATTAAAATAAATTAAATGAGTCTTTCTATTATTTTATTATTAAAAGATAGGTGAAGTAATTAATGCATGGATAAGGTTGTTGGGGAATTAAGGAGGGGGATTTGAGAGAGGAGAATAAGGACGAGGGGAAAGGAATTGGAGAGGGGTCTTTGGTTTTGGGAAAAATTGGAGGAGGAGGAGGAAGAAATTCTGAAAGAGAGAGGGAAGAAGGAGGAAATTGGAAGAACAGATTGTTTTGGGGAACTTTCACAGGGCATTGCTGTTGCTGGGAACTTTGGGTTCAGAGGCCAGGAAACTACAAGGATTCATGGAGCTAGGGAGCTGAAGAGGTTGTTCCTAGTTGGCTGGGAGGTTAATATTCAGTTTGGGCAGTTTGAGAAGGAACATAAACAAACATAAAATGGACTAAATCAACCAACTTCCAGGTCAAGGTATGTATTTTACTAAGTTTATTATGTTAATATGTTGTTGGTGTTATTATGTTGTCTAATTTGTTATTATTTCTATTTACCATTTTATTCCTAGTATAAAGAAAATTATGAAATAAAATTGTAAACATTATTGGAGCTATTCAATAGGAGTTTAAGAGATAATTATTTATTATTTTATTGAGGCCATGAAACAAAGGCCTTACAAAAATAAATTATTTCCTTTGGGCTTTTTGCTTGACTCACACACTTCCCCAAGATGACTGTACTCAACCCCCATGTGCCCAATAACTATGGGATGTGACTACTCACACCCACCATCTTACATGTATTCAATGATTGGCTTTGGGAACACTCAATCAAGAACTAGAAGGTTCATATATCAATAGAAAATTTAGGAAAATGGGTTGAATTAATATACATGGGTATTTCCCCCTTGGACTCCCTCTTAACCATTATCCTAGACTCTCCCCTCTCTTGTGGATTAATTCATCCCCCATCTCTATCCATGTCCCCTTAGCAATTGGCATAACATTTTATTATTAACATTCATAAATACAATTCTCATATTACATCGCTTGGCCATAGCCACACATTATATCTACATAAGCATTAATTAAATTGGGTATTATAGTGGGGATATTACTGTTTACAAAATACAACTTCTACCTTAGTCCAGACTTTATCTAGGTCATCAATTCTTTGAAGGTGAAACTGTAAATCAAGAGAGATGACCATTCCGATTAATATATGTTCTCTGTAATTTTTATTATTCTATTTGGATTTCTTTTCAGCATTAGTGAGGTCTTGTTCTTTTCCCAAGGTAATATGGTACAATCATTTACTTCTTTTTACATCTTGCATATGGTAATTCTATGAGAAGTAGTTGGTACTAGTAAAAAAAATATCACTTGGCGAGGCCATATTCAAATATGCCAATAATATGAATTCAAAAGTTGAAAATGATTGTTAATCCCCTAGACAAAACCCCATATTAAGCATATAACCCCATGTAAATCCTTAAATATTGATTTTTTATATTTCTATTGTTATATTAGTATTTTTAGCTAGACCTTCTAATTCTAATTGTATCCTTCATTTCCTATATATATATATAGCAAAGAGACCTAGTTTTAAGATCAACACATCTTGTACAATTGTTCTATTATAAAAGGATGTGTCCCCCTTAAAGAGACTTCACATTAATTCTTTTTTCTTTATCAAGTTGTAGAGTTAGTTCTCACTCTCTTTTTATGTTATCTTGATCATTTGTAGCATAACTTTTGGTATCAAAACATATGATCCTGGGGTTTTGCTAATTCAAATGAGTCATATTGGCATTTTCACTATAACATTTTTTTTGAGACATTTCATATTGTAAAATTTTCATGATACTAAGGAGACATAACAAAGTACTTTTGGTAAAAAGTTTAGATATTGTTTCATTACAATTTCTGAGATATATCCTCAGGAAGTTAGGGTTTGTGGCTAGTCCTAAACTCAGTTTCAAACAAGTCATCTTGGAATTTTCCCTATAATATATATATATATATTTTACAATGTTTTAAAATGTGAAATTTTCAATATCCTAAGGAGACATAGTGAAGTACTTATGGTAAGAAAACTATTTTTTTTGTATTTTTAATTTATGAAATACAAGCTGTAGAAATTAAGGTTTTTTTATTAGTCCTAAAACTAATCTCAAACAAATTTTGGTCAAACTTGTGGCATTACA
The DNA here is from genome assembly GCA_032191745.1 of Picea mariana. Lineage (NCBI taxonomy): Eukaryota > Viridiplantae > Streptophyta > Pinopsida > Pinales > Pinaceae > Picea > Picea mariana. The sequence goes on from JASDQU010013178.1 coordinate 59,582, forward strand.
GACAAAAAATATCAAAGTATACATGAATAAATTTCAAACGCCGAAGAGCCAACATTTTAGAAATACATCAAGACAAACAACAAGAAAGTCTCAAAATTAGGGTTTTAAAGGTACATAACTTACAATTGGCTTAACTTTTGAGTGGAATATATATATTTGTTAATTCAAAATTTGTAATAAAGAGAAAAAAGAGAAGTATTATTATTTTTTTCTCACATGAAAAAGGGTGCTCCAAAAATTACTTCTCCAATTAAACTTTCATAAAGCTCAATCAAGACTCATGAAGAAAATGAAGAAATACAAAACCAACTATCCAATTTGAAAAATCAAATTAATGAATTGAATGATAGGTTAGTGAAAATGTCTGATTTGATGATTTGATAATTGTACAAATAGAAATGGATGAAAGATGGAAAATAACATGAATAATAATAGGAAACATATGGAAAAGAACATGGAACAAATGGAAAAAAAAAGATGGACTAACTCTAGATGAGATATTCCCTCGGCGTGACATCACACAAAAAAACTTAGAGGTGACACTCTGCTCACCCTCTTGGGCTCCCCAACAGGTCTCATAACAGAACACGGTCAAATATGAATTAGGAAAAAACACTCTGACAAAGGATTGGGAAAATTGCGACACTATCGTTGCAATAAAGGAAATCCTCACATTTACAAGAGCTCCAAGGTTAATATCTGGTTCAAGAGAAGCTGGTACAGTTACACCCCCCCTGGAAGCGTTTTAAAAGAAATGGACCCATCAATGAGCGACATCAAACGCATCCTTTGCAGACACGAAGACATGGCATAAGGTAGCAAGATAAATTTCTCCCAATTCTCGAAATCAATAGCCAACCAGGATCAAATAAGTTTCTTCTTCAGAAAATTTCATTGGAGGAAAAAAAGATGAGGCAACAATGAACTGGAGCAATCAGTAAGGATTCTATCACAATGGGTGGAAACTCTGGAACAAATAAATTATCAATTTTGAGGCCCAACGTTACCACCGGACTCAAACTCAAGATCAAATAGTCAACCTATTTCAGAAGAACAAGCAGTAGCATCGAAAGGAAGCTAAGGGAACCAAGACCTCACTCCTATGGAAATTGAGGATGACGAGCACAACCATGAAAACAATCTGGAAGCTCCCCACAATGAATCAAAAGTTTAAATATGTAGGTTGGATGTATTATTTTTCTCTAACTTAATGAAAAAGTATATAGCTACAGAGTTACTAGTTTGTATAAGGAATATAATAGTCTTTTTGAAGAAAAATTAGTAGCAAGGGCCTAATCAGTTTTGAGGGCAATTTTGTAATTCTCAAAATGTTGTTTTTCTCAGCATCTCTTATATAATACAAGTTTCAGTCTTAGAAAAAAAAACATTCCTTCAGTGATAGTAAAGATACATTTCTTTTGGTTTAGGAAAATACTATATTCTGATAGTAAAGATATATTTCTTTTGGTTCAGGGAAATACTATATTTTTGTCATGCTTTAAAATGGAGTTGAAATGGTTGATATGGTCTAATATACTATCATTTCTTTTGGTTTAGGGAAATACTATATTTTTGCAATGCTTAAAAATGGAGTTGAAATAATTGATATGGTCTAAGCTATTATTGGGGTACAGTAAGCTATATTGGGTTACATTAAGCTATTATGTCATCCATGTATATCACCACACTTTTATTAATCATACATTTTAATTTAATGTACATGGAATGTTAGAATGTTTTGCATTTATCAAATCAAAGGGAAATGATGAAGTGTTGGGTTACTAGTTTATTCCTGGTATAAAGAAAATCATGAAATAAAATTCTAAACATTATTGCAGTTATTCAGTAGGAGTTTAAGAGATAATTATTTATTATTTTATTGAGGCCCTGAAACCAAGGCTTTTTAAAACAAACTTCGTTCCTTTGGATTTCTTGCTTGACTCACACACTTCCCCAAGATGATTGTACTCAACTCCCATGTGCCCAATAACTATGAGATGTGACTACTCACACCCACCATCTTACATGTATTCAATGATTGGCTTTGGGAACACCCAATCAGAAATTAGAAGGTTCATATATCAATAGAAAATTTAGAAAAATGAGTTGAATTAATATACATGGGTATTTCCCCCTTGGATCCCCTCTTAACCATTATCCTAGACTCTCCCCCCTCTTGTGGATTAATTCATCCCCCATCTATGTCCATGTCCCTTTAGCAATTGACAAAACATTTTATTATTAACATTCATAAATATAATTCGCATATTACATCACTTGGTCATAGCCACACATTATTTCTACATAAGCATTAATTAAATTGGGGATTATAGTGGGGATGTTACTGTTTACAAAATACAACTTCTACCTTAGTCCATACTTTATCTGGGTCATCAATTCTTTGAAGGTGAAACTATAAATCAAGAGAGATGACCATCTATTATTTTTATTATTCTATTTGGATTTGTTTTCAGCATTAGTGGGGTCTTGTTCTTTTCCCAAGGTAATATGGTAAAATCCTTTACTTCTTTTTACATCTTGCATATGGGAATTCTATGAGAAGTAGTTGGTACTGGTAAAAAAAATATCACTTGGAGAAGCCATATTCAAATATGCCAAGAATATGGATTCAAAAGTTGAAAATGATTGTTAAGCCCCTAAACAAAACCCCATATTAAGCATAAAACCCCATGCAAATCCTTAGATATAGAGTTTTTATATTTCTATTGTTATATTATCATTTTCAACTAGACATTTTAATTGTAATTGTACCCTTCATTTCTTATATATATATATATATATACCAAAGAGACCTAGTTTTAGGATCAACGCATCTTGTACATTTGTTCTATTGTAAAATGATGTTTCCCCCTTAAAGAGACTTCATATTAATTCTTCTGTCATTATCAAGTTGTGGAGTTACTTCTCACTCTCTCTTTATGTTAACTTGATCATTTGCTGCATAATGTTTGGTATCAAAACATATGATCATGGGGTTTTGCTAATTCAAATGAGTCATATTGGCATTTTCACTATAACATTTTTTTGAGACATTTCATATTGTAAAATTTTAATGATACTAAGGAGACATAGCAAAGTACTTTTGGTAAAAAAATTAGATGTTGTTCTATTACAATTTCTGAGATATATCATGTGGAAGTTAGGGTTTGTGACTAGTCCTAAACTCACTTTCAAACAAGTCATCTTGGAATTTTACCTATAATATATATATTTTTACAATGTTTCAAAATGTGAAATTTTCAATATCCTAAGGAGACACAGTGAAGTACTTATGGTAAGAAAACTATTTTTTTTGTATTTTTAATTTATGAAATACGTGTAGAAATTAGGGTTTTTTTAGTAGTCCTAAAACTAATCTCAAACAAGTGTTCTTGGTAAACTATCATATCTTCAGATCAAATGGTCCAATTTGACTGCCACTAATGCATTTGTAAATAAGATAGAACATTTTATTTTAGGTAAAAATTTCAGAATCATAAATAAAAAATTGGTCACTTGACATTCTATACAAATTTGTTATCGGGAAAGGGATAAGAATTAGTAAATTTTGGGAAAGTTATCATAACTTTCACTTGACACATCAACTTTTGATCAAACTTGTGGTAACAATAAACTAATTACTTCCCAAAATCACAATGAACTAATTAATTCCCAAAATCAATAAAAGGAAGTTTGTTGGTAAATATTGTACAACATGGATATTCCATATATCTTTGATATAAACCAAGTACCAACCTTAATTACTTCCCAAAATCACAATGAACTAATTAATTCCCAAAATCAATAAGAATAAGTTTGTTGGTAAATATTGTATAACATGGATATTCCATATAAAACAATTCTTTGATCTAAACCAAGTGCCAACCTTACAAAAGGTAATTCTTGCATCCTTACCTTACAAAAGGTAATTCTTGCATCCTTTCTTTGCTTTTGAGATGCCTCAATTTGAAATAGATATTAAACACTAGAGTAATCAATTCACAACACAATATTATATTAAGTATTAAATGTAATCACAATCCCAAAGCAATATTTTTCACAAGTAGAAAAAGACCACTTATAACAAATAACATAATATTATATTAAGTATTAGATGTAATCACAATCCCAAAGTAATATTTTTCACAAGTAAAAAGAAGACCACTTATAACAAATGACATTGACAATTTTTTTTATTTTTATTTTTCTAAAATTTAATTTAAAACCACATAATAATAGTCGATTCACACAAACTAACCAATTATAAATGAAAATTTTAATTTTATTTATTTTTAACAAAATATTATCTTAATATATAAATCTTATAAAAACTTGGGGGGGGGCTTAGCTGACAAAATGTACGAACTTTTTTCAGCCATACCAGTAGTCATTTTAAAAGCATACAATGCATTGTTGGAATTGTCTCTGCTAAACAAATCTCATGAAACCACTGAGATTGTTGGAATTGCGAGATTGTTGGAATTGTCTCTGCTAGACAAATCTCATGAAATCACTGAGATGTTAAACACTGGAGTAATCAATTCACAAAAAATAAATTAAATATTAGATGTCATCACAATCCCAAAGTAATTTTTTTGATATTTTTTACAATTATAAAAAAAAAATTGATAATAAAGAACAGCAATATATTTTTTTTAAGTTAAAAAAAAATATTGATTATAAACTACATTGATATATATATTTTTTAAATTAATTTAAAACCACATATAAAAAATAGTCCATTCACACAAACTAATCAAACATATTTTTTAAATTAATTTAAAACCACATAAAAAAAAATATAATCCATTCACACAAACTAAGCAAACATAAAATGAAAATTTGAATTTGAATTTTTTTTAACAAAATATTCATTTTAATATATAAATTTCATAAGCTTTATAAAAACTTTAATTTTTTTAAAATCAAACTAATTTGACAGCTGCATGTCGGCAGGTATAATAACAACAACATAAAATAATCGACATATATCTATGCCTTACAATAACAGACATTGAACGGAAAAGGGTAAATACTAAATGCTTAGCTGACAAAATGTACGAACTTTTTTCAGCCCTACAATGTCTCAAAAATACATGCACTGCATTATTGGATGTGTCAGCTGAGACTTTTGTTCCTTCCTCGAAATTTCCAGCCTCACTTTATGAACATACTACAGGCTTCTCTCTTCAATTATTTGTATTTTCAATATAACTCCAGGCTCGGCCCACTAAGCCTAATTGATGATCTGCTGCTCCATTCTCTTGGGAGGCTGCTAGATCTTGCCATTGCCATGATTCCTGTGCTATTCTTCAGATTTTCTCCACTGATGTTTGTTACACTTACGCTGTGGATTCCACCCTCCAGGCGTTTAACAGTTATTTGCACCAGAGTTCCACTATACTATTCTTACTTCATGCTTCGCTTGCGCAGGCGAGTCCTCCACAGTACCCGGGTTGAAAGATTTTGCAGACGACTGTTTCGTATTCCGCTCTTATTGAGGGCCAGATTGCGGGCTCCTCATGATAACCTCAGCCACAGCCTGCATGAATCGAGCTTACAACAGCTTTCTATGATTCTTATGTGATGGAAGAAGGAATCACATGTTTACTCCATGGAAGCAACTGGTTGCCCATTTCATCCCAGTGGAAATGGAAGTTATATTAATCGGAGAGATGGATCTCTATTGTAAGAGTTTTAAGGTTATATATATGTGCGTGCGAGAGAGTGTGATGAAACAGAGAAATCGAGTGCGCTATGAGTAAGTAGTACTGTTAACTTAGACTATCASTTGAGATGAATATTAGCTTTTCTCTTCAAACATTTCTTAGGGTTTGAGATGAATATTAGCTTCTCTCTTCAAACTTTTCTTAGGGTTTGCAAATTAATATTTCAATCCGTATTTGCGAGTTCTTTGCCTTATTTGAATGTTTGTTTGTTTTCATGAATGTGCCTACTGCAAACATAAAAACAATTATATGGTGAGGACAATGTCTACAGATCAGTTGTAAAATTAGTCTATGACACAGGAGGTGACAGGACTTCTGATTTTCTTTTCCCCAGTCCCCTATCTGTCCAATGGGATTTTTAAAGACATTTTGCTGAAAATACTAGAGCACCATCTAGAAACTGCATTTTGTTTTTATTTGTAAATAGGATAGCTGTCTCAGTTATCTCTTTTATGTATATATATAGATATGTGTTGTGAATGATAAAAGTGCAGCGATGCAAGTTTATTTTGCATATATTTCTGTGTTTCTCTCTATTTGTTGCGATTGTGATTTTTCCAACATCCTTAACATGGTATAAGAGCAGGTGCAGAGGGAGAGAGGGTTTCCATAAGACACTGAGATAGCTTGATATGCTATGAGCTGCCATGAAATGGTTTTAAAAAAAAGTTTGAAATGTTTAACAGAAAAAGCTTGTTAAAGCTATTTAAAATCTGCTGTAATGTTTTTTTCATTTTACGTTGGATGAAGAGCTAAGAAAGGTGAAATTTCTGTGACCAGTCTCTACTCAACAAAAGACTATCTGCCTCTGAACATGGAGAACTATTTTGGGCATTTGAAGGTTTTTGCTTAAATGGGTTTTGTTATTGTGAACACATTATGCGTCTTTGCTTCCACAGAGGAGATGAGATGGCTATTGCTGGCACATTCAAGGGTTCTGGCTAGAAGAAGAGGTGCATGCAATGTTCACAAAACTGATCCTATTTTCACCAATGGTT
>JASDQU010013179.1:10903-77805 GCA_032191745.1 Picea mariana
CATTGACTTCGACCTCGTTCATGTGGCCACCATCGCACTTGGCATACTGCTTATGCAATGGTGTTAGGTCGACCCGACAGGGCCACTCTAACACGTATCTTCTTCACAATGTGATTCGTGAACCCTAGAAGTTGTTGTACCGTTCTGCACTTTCCACCTTCCATAGGCGGTGCGATCTGATCGACTCTGGAGTCGGCAGCTTAAAGAAGTGGAACTGTCATCTCTGGGCGATATCAACGTGGGTCCATCGGATCTAGTGTCTGGTAGTACAGTCGCCTTAATTTTTGGGCAATTAAGAAAACAAAGAAAACGGACAAGCCGATGGTAACGGCTACCATAATTCCCAGTCGTGATTCTTCGTCCACCACTAACGCAGAATCACAGAATCACCTACCCAATCGCACAGCTATCACTCTGGTCACCTCAGGCGCAGCAATATATTCCCTCAAGGGTTGCCACGCAGCAAATTGATGTAAGACAAATGTTCTGCTCGAATCGACCGTTGGAGGGCCGGAAATTTTCGCCTGCCACTCTTACAGATCCGGCTGCGCTGATCCTTGGCGATGTAGTTCGTTCTCTGAAAAATGAGATTCTAGTTTGACGGTGGTAACTTCTGGTGCTTTTGGGTTGGAACGTTTTCCCAATACAAAGACTTTGAATGGAGTTTCTCTAATTTTATGTCAACTACCATAATTTGAAACGTTGTAATTCTTACAAACTTCAAATTTTTTGTGGACTATAATGGAGTTTCTCTAATTTTATGTCAACTACCATCATTTGAAACGTTGTAATTCTTACAAACTTCAAATTTCTTGTGGAATATAATGGAGTTTCTCTAATTTTATGTCAACTACCATCATTTGAAACGTTGTAATTCTTACAAACTTCACATTTCTTGTGGAGTATAGTCTTCTGTTACGTCTGCATTTGTTTGATTTCTATGTAGTTTCTTTTCTGGCTATTTCGCTAATTCTCTGGTTTGTTTCCTTCTATAAAACGTAGAAGTAAATCATTTGTGACAAAAATAACTAACAAAACTAGGTCGAGTTTTGAAAGAGAATGGGCATAAAAAAATTTCGTCTAAAAGCATGACGTAAACCTCTCGTCGATGAAATGGAAAAAGTGATCGTTAAAAGCTTTTTTTTTTCATTCTCTTGATTTGCATAGATTGCGTGATGGTCTATTCTATGTGAAAAATGTATGCCTTAAAATTAACATTTCCATTCGGTTCATGGTACTGTCGAGATATGGGGCATGCATCAAGACTCTCGAGTGAGGGTATTGTATTTTGTGGACAACATTACTCAACAAAACAAAAAAGTTGGGGCATTTTTACTTTTATTCATTGTCCTTTCTGTAATCCAAATTGATCTTATAAATTTTGATGAACGTATGAGCCATGACATGTTGTTGAGGTGGATAATGAGTTATCATTAACGTGGATTAATAAGGGGTTGTTGAGGTGAGAAGAAATATCACTTTCTAATTTTGTTGTTGGTGCCAAGTGGATGGGGTATCAATGTTATAGCATTGGTGCATTATGGTTTCATGTGAGGGTTCAAAGTACAATGAAGAATGAAGAATGGGCATTGTCACACAACTTGTTAGTGTGAAGGTTGAAAGAGGCTTAGTATGGATTCACAATGTGGTTACGCATAAACCAATTGTCCCCCCAAGGAGCATTGGTCCACATTATGTGAGAGGTAGAAGTGTAAGTCTTTGTGACAAAAAAATTGTCTCGTAAAGAAGAAAATTAGATGGATTTGCATGATTGATGATGAAACTTCTCTCATGCCTTCTCAAGAGTAACTTACTTTTCTTGTGTGAGAAACTTGCCTACTTTGACAATTTTGAAGAATTTAATAGTCTTATGGCAAGCGTGACATAATGTCCTCTCAGTGACTTGATTGGAAGGGGTCAATTCATTGAACTCTCGGTATATCTCAATTGGAGGCTCAAGTTCCACAATGGTTTACTTAACAATTAGAGGTTTGTAAGGTTATTTAACAACTAAACATTGAATATTTGATGTCTCCTTTTAAGGTACGGTGAAAGATCAAGATTAAAGGCACTTGTTCTTACAATAACCAGTGAAGGTGTATGGATTGTATTGCAATTTCTTAAGATTACAATGTAGGCCCTTAAAACTTTAATTTTTGTGGTGTATACAAACCCCCAACAATTCCCAAATTGATACAACTAGGATTTACCCACATGCATGCTTTACAGAGGAATTCCCATCCATTTGTATAGTTAATTGTTTCAATGCATAGCTCTTATATTAACAACTGGTTAAATGGGAGAACATAACAACATGCATATACAACTATTTTCCATACATATAATTACAATTCTTTCTTCATTCTAACATATTCATTAATACCCACAAAGCCAATTCTATATATTTGAAAAATTTGTAACTTACTTTACATAACATAGGTTGAATTGTGCATTCTCGCACATGGAATGATCATTGTAATAACCTTAAAATATGCACATAACAATTTCTTAGACAACCCGCAACATATATCTAGAACATTATCAATCATGGCTAGCATTTCCCCAATTTAAACACATATTCTTCATGCATAGCAACAACCACAAGAATTGATTCTCAACACATAAAGATTTAATATAAAATGATTAGTTTTTAATATTACCACTTAGGAGATTATCTCTATAGAAATTTTTTTCCTCCCATCCATAGGAACTAGCTCATGTAGGTGTTGACCCCCAAGCCAAGAAATGAAGCAACAAGGGAGAACCTAGAAGTTGGAGCACTCAAATACAACCCCCACCCCATCTGCAACATACTCACACTTTACTGTTCCAAGATATGCACTCCATGCACCTTATCTAACTCGCAAACATTGTAGACACCTCATTCTTCTAGCACAACACTATACAAATACTTCCTTTCTCTGTTAAATAGTCCCTTAATAATTCTAGTTTGCCCATTATCTATGTGCAAGAAGAGTACTAATGCAGTCTATCTTGTTGGTAGACTTGATAATGGTTTTGGCACCAACTCATGGCTCAAATCCATGCAATTTCTCTCACAACTAACCAGTTCAACTTGGTTCTTAATGGTCCATCACTATTCATAGTATCCACAATAGAGGATAATTATCCAACATAGCCTCAAATGGTGAGGAATAACTATCGATGATGAATAATATCCAATAATGGTTAAGAATGGAGATTGAAGAAGAATACTAAAGAATGGATATTTAAGGATAATTTGAAGGCTCAAATCCAATATTCTGTAGGAATTCTCTTGCATGCCCACGTGAGGTGGTTGCATGCATGCACAAGAAAGGATATGTTCAGATCTCAACACACCTTAAAATTTTATGATTTTTTAGGTTCCACTTAATCTTACTTTCTTTTAGATTTTATCTTTTCAAATACTGATGAAAACCTTATTTTTGAGCAAATTTTGTGAGTAGTTTTCCTTCAACATTCTTTGTTTTTATCATTTTCAAATTTGAATAGTTTTTAAGTCAAAAACATTCAAAACCCTCTCAAAAAATTGCATGGAGGATGTGAATTTTTTCTTTTCTGAGAGTAAAAAATGCACTTTTCCCATTGCGCAAATTTTAAAGTCTCCCCTAACAAATTTACCTATTAGAGGAGCATTCACACTTTTATCAAAGTTTAAAGTCAAAAGTGCTCTTCGAAAACATTTCATCGAAGAGAGTTTCCACTGTGGTCGAAGTTCAAAGTCCAAAATCTACTCCACTAAAGGAGGGAACAAATTCCGTGCATGGGCTAATTTTCCATGCTTTTTCTAGAAGAAAAATTCACCATTTTCCATTTTCTCTAAAAACGATTTGCCCAAATTCCATAGAATAATTTTATTTTTCCTTAAAAATTGCAATTTTTTTATAGAACTATATAAAATACTTAGAAATTTGAATTTTTTTATAAAAATATCACCAAACATTTTACAATTTTCATATTAAGGACTAGCAAGATTCAACAAGGTTTCTACACTTTAAAATAAATTTCCATCCTTAAAATTTTCCCTACACCAAAGTAGGAAGTTATCTCCACTAAGGAACATTATCCTGCCAAAGTAAAAGGGTTCTTTGTTGTAGAACACTACTCTTCAATGTCAAAAGTGATTCTTGATGGTCGAAGAAGTGTTGGCTCTTTAGTTGGAGATTAAAGTTTCAATTTAACTATGCTAAAGTGCATAGTGTTCATCACCAAAGTAATAAGTTTTCCCATTGACAAAATATGAGTGGGACCATCCCTGAACTTTATGTGGAGACTCATCTTACCTTCTCCTCCAAGCAAAGTGGTTTTAATCATTGCTAAAAGGTTTTCTTTGCATGTGACTTTTAGGTTAAAGCAGGAGGAAAGTTTTAACTTGGGCCACCAAAAGTTCAACATTGAACAACTAACTATTGAAACTAAGAGTAACAACACTACTTCACAATAAAGAATCTACCCATTAGAAAACTAGATTGTATTTTCCAACATTTATGGGATTAATTGAACCAAATAGATTTCAATATTTTGGTTAGAAATCTCATGATTTTACCAATTTGAATCGAACTTCTATTTAAACACCAAATAATATGCATTTTTTTTTCCAGAAAATAAATCTTTGGCATAGTGTTTTTCATAGCAGAACAAGTTTGAAGGATTATGCATCGATCATTTCCTTCTTAATGGAGCAAGTTTTACTCTTTGTTGTAGTTTCATTATGAGCAATAATTGTAGTTTGATGAGAAACTGTGTCTTGATACTTATAACTAGTTAGAAAAATTGTGGTTTCCTTTGAGTAAAATTTACATATCAATAGCATTTTTAGGTCAATTTTTATTACACATGGTATTCTTCCAAGGAAATATACTTCCAAATATCCAAGACAATCCCAAATAGGAAAGGAATTTGCTGCTAAAGTTTCTCAAATTGCAAAGATAATTGGTAGTGATATCGAAATTACTAGAGTGAATTATACACATGTAATTCAATTGGATAAACTTGATATAGAGTCAAATATGCATACTGATGAATTTTTTAGTCCTAAACTAATTTTCCCTAGATGGGGCGACATCCATGGAAAATTCAGAGAGGAGGACTACCTTGATTTTATCCCTCCTAGTTATTCAAAAGAGAGGAATATATATGACTTTGTTTTATCCAATGTCATAAGGTCCCAACTACATACTATTGTTGGTAAAACTCCTATATTTCCATGTTAATAGGCTATATAATGGATTATCAAGCACACTGATATAGAAAATAGAAATGTCATAAATGAGGGAAAATGTATTTTGTACCATTTGAATTGGAAAAATATTATAGATTGCATCAACCTGGAAAATACATGATTATTGGATTTGTGAAGAAATTTCACCATGGTCATGATGTCAAAAATATCAAGGAAGGTTGGTGGCTTGAGGATAACATATTCCTTGGCAAGAGAGCCTTATATGTATTCCATGGCTTTGATATGCAGAGTATATAAGGAAGAAAAATGTACCCACTTTAAATATGCTTGGGTCCTATTTGTTCATATTTTAATAACAAGTGTTTCTGTATACAATTGGGCTACAATTTTATCACATGCAATGAAAAGAGATAAGGAGAAGACTAAGAAGCCAATTGTGGATATACTTCCTACCTTTTACATGGCTTCTTATTTTCTTGATATTGTTTGTCCAAGCAACTGTTTTTTAGGTCTAAATCGGAATTGGAATATAGTTGAAAGTCATATTTGTGTTTACTATCAAGGTTTATGGAAAAAGTACAAAATGAATTATGCATATTTGTGTGATCTCTTCTTTGCTCCACTATATAGATTGATACTTTGTAGTTCCCTAAGTAGAATGAAAAATCTAAAATCCTATTGAGAAGCATTGGAAGTTGATATATGAAAGAAGATCACATTTATCTCAAGATACATGGAGTGATTTCCCCTCATATTTTTCCTTAGGTCTCAAAAATGATGGTACTAGGAGAGATAGAATACCTAACTATCCTCCATGGTTTTATTGCCTCTTTAACAAACAATTATAGGAGAAAATGATTCATTCCTTACAATATGTATATTGGGAATTATGAGTAGAGTAGCTTCAAATAAGCAAAAAAAGAAGCAAATTCTATGTTGGAGTATAGTTTTCCACAATATCAATTCATGAGACAAGATCCTAATGGATTGGTTTTAAAACACAACCTTTATGTTTATGTCACCTAGCCTTATGCTCATGAATAATGGGATCATGAATAATGCTTATGTTGGACCGAGGAAGATTTGCATACCTTTCTTTAGAGGTGGTCCTTCGTATCTCATGGTTGTTGTAGTCCTAGAATTCTARATCCAAGCTCCACAACTTGCTTCATGTATACAAAAGACACACAAAATCCTCTCTACCCCTCTATTTAGGATTATAACCCTAGATCTAATTAGATTTCGATCATATATACAACAATATGAATCAAATCTAAACATTTTCTATTCAATTGCAAACATTCTTAGGGGGGGAAACAAATGATCTATTAATTATAACCAAGAGATTACATCAATATCACATACCTTTAATGTAGATGAATTTATTCTTGGTTCCTTGCTCAATGCCTCTCATTGCAACTTCTTGGTCAGGCTAGGATCCAATGACTTCTGGCTGAATAATTATGTAGTTTGGCAACATAACCTTGCTATTGAATTATCCCTTTTGTCCAAGGATTGTCTGTGTTATATAGCTCTTGGAGGAGGCTTAGATCTTCTAGAGGCCACTACAAACTCAAACGATGTGAATTCCTAGGCTATTTATACTAATATCCAACTCATCTCTCGCCCCTCACCTCGTACCTCCCGTTTTCTAGAAGTTTGACAGTGTTATCGGATTAATCGGTAAGTGAAGACACAAACATATCTCCCTAGATTCACTATGAAACTAGAAAAAAACAAGACAATACACTACTCTTTCCTTAGATTTCAATTATCAAATGAGAAATATGCTCATAAATTTTGTTTCATTTTTTTAACGAGGTTGCCATAGAGACGCAAAAACTATCCTCATAGTTGGTTTCATTTTTTAACGAGCTTGAAACCAAAAAACCATGCTCAACACTCTCTTCTTGATCATGGCTTCCAATAGGACAACTCTTTGGAAGGACACCATGTTAAGGGACAAAACTCGGACATGGCTTCCAAGATATCTTCATTGGATGAAAGAAAAACACTCTGGAAGGAACACATGTCAAGGGTCGCAACAAGGGTAAGGAGATCAAGCTCTAAAATCCCTATCAAAGAGATCACCATGTCAACTACCGGATCCAAGTCATATTCATCGGCAACGGAAGGCATGGGAGTCAACACCACATAATTGACCTGTGGCTGGGGCGGTAACGTCTACGTATACAAACCATTTAGGGAGGTCACCAAGTGGATGGTTAATTCAGGGCCAACAAATGAAAGTTGATCAATAATCACAACTCTTCCATCGTGAGGGAAATATATCACACGAAAAAGAGTAGACACTATAGATTTCATGGCATAGACATAATCTCGCCCAAGGAGTAAATCAAAATCCAAGGGGTCTTGGACTACCATGACATCAATAAAGACAATTTTCCATCCCAAAGTGAGAGGAAACTGAGGAAGGACCCCTAAAGGTTGAATGGTTCTTCTATTAAAATCTAACAGATTCTGCGTAATCGGTACAAGCTCAGGATATCCTAAAGCTTGCCAAGCAATAGAGGACAGAATACTAATGGACGCACCTTCATCTATCAATGTTTGAGGAACGTCCCGACCACAAACCTGTACTGTAATATTGAAAGGAATGTGGGAGGGAAGATGAGGTCCAGTTAGCACACCCCAACCAAAAAGGATGGCCTCAATACTTAGAGGGGGTTCCACGGGAGAAGGAGGAATGCCCCCTAGCAGGGTAGATTCTGTATCAACGAGAAAAAAGAGAGAAACATTAGGTTTACTCTCTAGTGGGACAGTAGGATCAACTGATAATGACATCAAATCAACCACTTGGATTTCATTCTCCAAAGGGATAATAGGGTCGAAAGGTGGGAATGGATCGACCACTGGGCTTTCACTCTCTATCGGGAGAGTGGGTTTGACCGAGGATGGGCTCGGATCAACCACTTGGTCAACTAGTTCAACGAAGTATGTGACCACATTGACCACATGATCAACCAGAATAACCGACAAAGGGACCAGATTGATCATACCGTCAACTATAGGGGGGTTAAGAGAAAGATTATGGTAAGCAGCTGGAAGTTGAGGCTGTGAAACAGTCATGTCTTCCAGTAATTTTGAGGATTCATTCATACGAGGGAAAAGGTGAGTTAGATGACTCCCTTTGAATAACATACACGGGAACTTGACTCTACTTTTCTTCTTCCCAACTGCATCGTGACTAGTTGACAGGAGGTTATTAAAATGTTGTTCAGAGGCTGACGACATGGGTTGGCTAGGGCAGGTAGACCATGCTTATATAACCTTGGATAGACCAGTGTAATCCTTAATAAGATGACTACCCTTACAAATCCTGGAAGGGTACTTGGGCTTACTAGTTTAGTTTGTCTTGGAATCATCAACACTCCCAGCACGATTATCAGTAACTGGTTGGTTTCCAACATGTCTGGCAGTGGTTGCAAGTTTGTGCCCTTGCTTATTTTTCTTCTTCTTAATCTTTATTTTCTTCTTATTCTTATCCACCGAGTTACTAGCTTGAGAGATTTCACTCCGCGAAGAAGATGAAATGAAAGAAGACATTGCAAGTGAAGAAGGCGAAGAATATTTTACTGGTGAAGAAGGTGAAGGATCAACATGAGGTTGATGCTATTTTGGGGAAGTGCTTAAGACCGAATCACTTGCTGCATTCAGGTTTACGTGAGTGGAAAACAACCATATCGGTAATCCAATTGTGAGACCTAGAAGGCTCAAAGTAGCAATGTGAGGAGGACCAATGTTTCCAAAAGAAGGAAAAAAAAAGGTTCCCCTAGAAAAGAGGTTCCTTCATTAGTCATTCCGGGAACTGACACCATTAAAAATAGATCTAACCTACAATATACTAAAAAAAAAAACAACACACGCGAAAAATCTAGGAAGCAAACACGCAAACAAAACCTTCTTACAATGAACACACTAGTTGGTGATGAAAATCCAACATCGTGAGATCAATGTAAGAAGGGGTTGAGATAGAGTGGGTGGAAAAGTTACGTTGATGACTTGCTTAACAAACTTACCAACCGGTGCAAGCTCTGACACATAAACATGGGTATACCCTCCAAGGAGCCCAAGTGAGTTTGGCCAAGGTCGATTCCAAGTACTGTGAAGAATTTCCCCTTCACAGTCACCTCATGTAAAGACCCTAAAGATGTAGGCTACTAATGTTACCAATTACTACATTGATGCCTGGGAAAATAATCAACAGTCTGATCCATGCACAAAGGCAGGGTATCTAGCCTGAAATTAACTCGAGAAGATCCCACACATAAACGTGGGTATACCCTCAAGTGACCCCCAATAATACACGCAATATCTACACCAAGACCAACAAAGCAGGGTGAGTAAATTTTCCAGTCTCACTGCGACCTCAGGTTTGACCCTTGTGTTAGAAGGGCTTCCCAGGACAAAATGTAGCAAGTGGATTTCATCGCTCCCTAACGCAAGATTCTATGTTTGTTTGCAGCTTTGGAAAGTTATCTTTCACATCTATTCCAAATCCCTACAACTAATCTACTGTAGGTTTCCTACCAGAAAATATAAAAATGTCTAATCAATTTTTATAAGCATTTTATTTTAAGGTTGTTGTTACTCAAGAGACAAATGGCATAGACTAAATGATGTTTTGACCGACTCTAAACAATGCAAAGAAATGAGAATGCAAATATTTCACTTCAATGAAAGCTATATTACGAGAAAGAGAAAACGTTTATCATTCCCAGATGCACAATGCCCCAAAATTTTATTAAACTCACCGATATCAAGAAATTTAAGAAATGAGCTAAAGAGATTGTACACCAATACACGATTCTTGGGATTTTTTTTTTAAGAATTCAAAATTAAAAAAAAACAAAAACCATGCAATTTTTCTACTTCAAATGCAAGGATGCCCCCAATCTAATGCAAAGCAAGAAATTAGCATTTTAGTTTTCAAAGATAGCTAAAAGGAATAGAAAATCATTTCAAAACAAAAACAACCCAAACAAAGTTTCTCTTTTAACATGAGTTATTCAGAAAAAAGAATTGTTCTTTTCACTAAGCAATTCTAAAGAAAAACAAAGCTTTGTAACTAAAATACACTCAAAGCAAGAGATCAAATCTTTCAAAAGAAAACAAGCTAAAACAAAGCAAATATGGGTAAAAGAAGATTGAAAGACTATCAAGAATATTATAAATAGACCATAATCAAGCCCATAAATTCACCCCAAAACCATATCTAAGATCTGGGAAGGAAAACCATCAAAAATCAATTTTTTTTCACAATCGTCACAAATTTTAGACTAACATAGAGCGACAATCCTTAATCGTCATAGGATAGAGATCAAATATACTGCGACGACATTGCAATGTGTCAAACGGGTAGGGTGCGTCGATCCTAGATCGTCGCACTGTCCCTCAAAGAAGGAGGCGACGATCAAAACAAACATGTAAAAAATAAAAATCAAGAAGGTTTTTCCAATGAATTTAAACAGTCAAAGAGTTCATTTGGATCTCCCAGTGACTCAAAAAATAGAACCCAAGCAATCAAAGAAAGAAAGTAAGACTACTAGGAAAACAATTTGTTCCCCAATAGAGTCGCCAATTTTGTTATCGGATTAATCGGTAACTGCAGACACAAACAGATCTCTCTAGCTTCACTACGAAACTAGAACAAAACAAGACAACACACTACTCTTTCCTTAGATTTCAATTATCAAATGAGAAATGGATCTAGAACATACTTTTTAAATATCGAAGATCTGACTTCACTAATGCAATCCAAGCTCTGTCACAAGGCTTATGGAGAAATATCTGCAAAAGAACACAAGCCAATGAAGACAAGAATAACATAGCCTACTTGATATGAAACTATGTATGTGATCAAGGAATCATACAATATGGACAAATAAGATTCATATAGGAAAGAAAAGTGCATCTGTATTAAATAATATAAATAGAGATTACAACCATTGCCTTGATTTTGTAAGGTCCCTTCCAATATTTCCTTGCTTCCCACACACTTCTATTCCAAGGATTCTGAGATCAACAATCTATCTTGACAAAGCAAAGCTCAAAGCCAATATACAAGCTTAAAAAATTCCAAGCTACAAAACCCAAGCTAACAATCTCAAGCCAAATTCCCGATCTAACTTTCTCCATGAGAGCTCCTCTCCTTTTATAAGATGAAGAGGATAAGGTGAGGAGGTTAGGATGATCTCACTAAATCATAAAAGCGAGTAAGATCAAAACCGATCAGAGGCCACCTCACCAGAGAAGCCTATCCTTCTAGAAGCATCGAGAAGATGCTCATTTATCTGACGTATGAAAATCATCGCACCCCTATAGCTGAACAAAGTGCAACGACATCACAGACCAAGTTTATTATAGCATGCAACAATCCAGGATCGTTGCACCCCTATAGCTGGATAGGGTGCGACGATCTTCCTTATTAGGGTTTTTAGAAAGGATTATAACCCTACATCTAATTAGATTTCGATCATATATACAACAATATGAATCAGATCTAAACATTTTCTATTCAATTGCAAACATTCTTAGGGAGGGAAACAAATGATCTATTAATTATAACCAAGAGATTACATCAATATCACATACCTTTAATGTAGATGAATTTATTCTTGGTTCCTTGCTCAATGCCTCTCATTGCAACTTCTTGGTCAGGCTAGGATCCAATGACTTCTGGCTGAATAATTATGTAGTTTGGCAACATAACCTTGCTATTGAATTATCCCTTTTGTCCAAGGATTGTCTGTGTTATATAGCTCTTGGAGGAGGCTTAGATCTTCTAGAGGCCACTACAAACTCAAACGATGTGAATTCCTAGGCTATTTATACTAATATCCAACTCATCTCTCGCCCCTCACCTCGTACCTCCCGTTTTCTAGAAGTTTGACAGTGTTATCGGATTAATCGGTAAGTGAAGACACAAACATATCTCCCTAGATTCACTACGAAACTAGAAAAAAACAAGACAATACACTACTCTTTCCTTAGATTTCAATTATCAAATGAGAAATGGATCTAGAACATACCTTTTAAATATCGAAGATCTGACTTCGCCAATGCAATCCAAGCTCCGTCATGAGGCTTATGGATAAATATCTGCAAAAGAACACAAGCCAATGAAGACAAGAATATTAGATCCTACTTGATATGAAACTATGCATGTGATCAAGGAATCATACAATATGGAAAAATAATATTCATATAGGAAAGAAAAGTGCATTTGTATTAAATAATAGAAAGAGAGATTACAACCATTGCCTTGATGTTGCAAGGTCCCTTCCAACAGTTCCTTTCTTTCCACACACTTTTGTTCCAAGGATTCTGAGATCAACAATCTATCTTGTCAAAGAAAATCTCAAAGCCAATATACAAGCTCCAAAAACTCCAAGCTACAAAATCCAAGCTAACAATCTCAAGCCAAATTCCCAATCTAACTTTCTCCATGAGAGCTCCTCTCCTTTTATAAGCTGAAGAGGATAAGGTGAGGAGGTTAGGATGACCCCACTAAATCAGAAAAGCGAGTAACATCCAAACCGATCGGAGGCCACCTCACCAGAGAAGCTTATCCTTCTAGAATCATCGAGAAGATGCTCATTTTTCCCACGTACGAAAATCGTTGCACCCCTATAGCTGAGAAGAGTGCGACGACGTCATAGGCCAATTTTAGAACAACATGCGATGATCCAGGATCGTCACACCCCTATAGATGGACAGGGTGTGATGATCCTCCTTATTAGGGCTTTTACAAAGGTAAATATGATTTCATCTCTCAGAAAAAGTTCTTCTCCCTTCTTTCCACAGGAATTCGGGCCACTGATCCCTCTGAAGACAACATATAGGTTTACATCATTAACGGTCATAGGGATGAAAAAAATAATGTGTAACAGAGAAACCCCAAAGTATGAAGTTAGAACAGAGTGATAGCTAAAATACTTTGTCAAGTGTGTGTAAGAACAAGGAACAGTCAGTCGGAAGCCTGCCAACAAACAAGGAAATACAGTACAATAATATATCATCACTGAGGTAGGAATTCCCATGCTCAGAATACAAGTGAATCAAAGCATAAATGATGACATGCAAAGATCCATGTCAAGTAATATAGGTCATGGCCACAAAACATACATTGTGGATCCATGCCATTATGACTCAAATTTGAACATAGCCACCAAAAATACATTGTGGATCTATGTGTTAAAGACTAAAATTTGAACATATCCATGAGACATACATTGTGGATCTATGCAACAATACAATCTGAATATACTCCAACACAACCTGAATCTGTCAGAAAAGATCCAGGGTCTTCATCTCCACCACTCTATAGTACAAATCTAACCATGTGAATACATGTGTTGATGTTGAACATGGTATAAACCACTTTATTATCGGTCATTAATGAATATCATTAACAAGTGCAAGGGAAATCACCATTAATGTCAATGAATCCCAAGGTACTCTAGTACAATCCAACGGGTGTGAATTTATGAGCTGAAGTCGAACACTCAGCAAAATTTCGCGATCAGAGGTCAATAATGAAAACCCACTGTCGAAAGCAAGGAAACCTGCCATTAAGGCATGCAAGTTCCAAGGTACCAATTAGTTTCTAAGTCTAATTCTTAGATAATGAGTTGAAGTCGAAAGGAAAAGACTCGTCACAAGAGGGCCTTAATGTATCCCACATCAATGACATGAAACTTGTAACAATATTTGATATAGATCAGAGTAACAAGTGATTCAGGACTGACTCAGGGATGGTCAACGCAATAGAAGGCTTACAGACTACAGAAATGGCCAACGCAATAGAATGCTTTCTGGGTTAAACTTCTCTTTGAACATATTGACGACACAACAATAGTCTTGGAGACACTGACTCAACAACAGGGATCACAACCCAAATTTTAATCTTATAAAGGAGTGTGATCAAGAGACAAACGAATTTTCCAACCTAGACACAAAGAAAGTGAAAGGGTGTCATGTTCAAAAGTGACTCCTCCATAGAATACATGTCTAGATACAATTCTTTCCCAATTTCCCCCCACCATTTATGGTGAGTACCTCTTTATTTTTACAAAATCTTGAGGAGGATAACATATGCTTGAAATGTAAGCTCATCCTTCGGACAAGTCCCTCGAAGTATGTTTAACGAACCCTAAGAAGGAGTGGTTCGATCCCATATGGGCTTTTTGATGTCTATTTTACGAGTCCAAAGAAAGTAATCTTAGGGGTTTTTCATGTGTAGAGAGTCTGAAAAACACTTAAACAGAACTCCATAAGGTCCTTTTTTGTAAGTATTCTGATAATACTGAAAAAGAGATAAACTACCACTCAATAGACATTTTCTTCAAATGCTTTAATGAGTGTGAAAAGAACAAGATCGCTCGACCATTTTTTCATGTTTAGAGAGTCTGAAAAGAGCTTAAAACGGACTCTAGGGGGTTCCTTTTTTGTATAACCTTTACAAGTCCGCAAAAGTGATAAAAGTATACTCGGTTACATTCTCACGTATTTACGAGAACAAGAAAGAACAAAGACTAAGCTTGGGATTGTTTTCATTTTTACGCAAGCTTAAAACAAAACAAAAATATGCTTGGAATAGATTTTATTTTTTAACAAGCTTAAAACTAAAAAAAAATGTGCTTGGGATAGCTTTTATTTTTTAACAAGCTTAAAACTAAACAAAATTGTGCCTGGACCTGGTTTCATTTTTACACAAGGTTGAACCAGAGGAAACTATGCTTGAGGTAGGTGGTTTCATTTTTACACAAGCTTGAACCAAAGTAAAAACTATGCTTACGACTTCCCAATGCATTATCTAGGGATGGTTGGTACTTAGCGCCTAGCTTAAGAATCTAGTGGCTCAACTTCAACATGAAGTCCAGAGGCCGGAAGCATTTCCCCCCAAGCTTCGTATCATCCAATGATACAGGTGGATGAAATGAAGCTTCAAATACTATACGTAACGAAGCACTTGTCTCAATCGAAGAGGGGAGAAATCTATTTCATTTTTTAACGATCTTGCCACAAAGAAGAAAAACTATGCTCGAGAATCTAGGTTCAATCCCCAGACCCTTGTTTCATTTTTTAATGAGCTTGACACAAAAACAAGAAATATGCTCGTAAATTTTGTTTCATTTTTTTAACGAGGTTGCCACAGAGACGCAAAAACTATCCTCGTAGTTGGTTTCATTTTTTAACGAGCTTGAAATCAAAAAACCATGCTCAACACTCTCTTCTTGATCATGGCTTCCAAGAGGACAACTCTTTGGAAGGACACCATGTTAAGGGACAAAACTCAGACATGGCTTCCAAGATATATTCATTGGATGAAAGAAAAACACTCTGGAAGGAACACATGTCAAGGGTCGCGACAGGGGTAAGGAGATCAAGCTCTAAAATCCCTATCAAAGAGATCACCATGTCAACTACCGGATCCAAGTCATATTCATCGGCAACGAAAGGCATGGGAGTCAACGCCATATAATTGACCTGTGGCTGGGGCGGTACCATCTACGTATACAAACCATTTAGGGAGGTCACTGAGTGGATGGTTAATTCAGGGCCAACAAATGAAAGTTGATCAATAATCACAACTCTTCCATCGTGAGGGAAATATATCACACGAAAAAGAGTAGACACTATAGATTTCATGGCATAGACATAATCTCATCCAAGGAGTAAATCAAAATCTAAGGGGTCTTGGACCACCATGACATCAATAAAGACAATTTTCCATCCCAAAGTGAGAGGAAACTGAGGAAGGACCCCTAAAGGTTGAATGGTTCTTCTATTAAAATCTAACAGATTCTGCGTAATCGGTACAAGATGAGGATATCCTAAAGGTTGCCAAGCAATAGAGGACAGAATACTAATGGACGCACCTTCATCTATCAATTTTTGAGGAACGTCTCGACCACAAACCTGTACTATAATCTTGAAAGGAATGTGGGAGGGAAGATCAGGTCCAGTTAGCACACCCCAACCAAAAAGGATGGCCTCATTACTTAGAGGGGGTTCCACGAGAGAAGGAGGAATGCCCCCTAGCAGGGTAGATTCTGTATCAACAAGAAAAAAGAGAGAAACATTAGGTTTACTCTCTAGTGGGAGAGTAAGATCAATTGATAATGACATCAAATCAACCACTTGGGTTTCATTCTCCAAAGGGATAATAGGGTCGAAAGGTGGGAATGGATCGACCACTGGGATTTCACTCTCTATCGGGAGAGTGGGTTTGACCGAGGATGGGCTCGGATCAACCACTTGGTCAACTAGTTCAACGAAGGATGTGACCACATTGACCACATGATCAACCAGACTAACCGACAAAGGGACTAGATTGATCATACCGTCAACTATAGGGGGGTTAAGAGAAAGCTTATGGTAAGCAGCTGGAAGTTGAGGCTGTGAAACAGTCATGTATTCCAGTAATTTTGAGGATTCATTCATACGAGGGAAAAGGTGAGTTAGATGACTCCCTTTGAATAACATACACGGGAACTTGACTCTACTTTTCTTCTTCCCAACTGCATCATGACTAGTTGACGGGAGGTTATCAAAATGTTGTTCAGAGGCTGACGACATGGGTTGGCAAGGGCATGTAGACCATGATTATATAACCTTGGATAGACCAGTGCAATCCTTAATAAGATGACTACCCTTACAAATCCTGCAAGGGTACTTGGGCTTACTAGTTTAGTTTGTCTTGGAATCATCAACACTCCCAGCACGATTATCAGTAACTGGTTGGTTTCCAACATGTCTGGCAGTGGTTGCAAGTTTGTGCCCTTACTTATTTTTCTTCTTCTTAATCTTTATTTTCTTCTTCTTCTTATCCACCGAGTTACTAGCTTGAGAGATTTCACTCAGCGAAGAAGATGAAACGAAAGAAGACCTTGCAAGTGAAGAAGGCGAAGAATATTTTACTAGTGAAGAAGGTGAAGGATCAACATGAGGTTGATGCTATTGGGGGGAAGTGCTTAAGACCGAATCACTTGCTGCATTCAGGTTTACCTGAGTAGAAAACAACCATACCGGTAATCCAATTGTGAGACCTAGAAGGCTCAAAGTAGCAATGTGAGGAGGACCAATGTTTCCAAAAGAAGGAAAAAAAAGGTTCCCCTAGAAAAGAGGTTCCTTCATTGGTCATTTCGGGAACTGACACCATTAAAAACAGATCTAACCTACAATCTACTAAGAAAAAAAAACAACACATGCGAAAAATCTAGGAAGCAAACAGGCAAACAAAACCTTCTTACAATGAACACACTAGTTGGTGATGAAATCCAACATCGCGAGATCAATGTAAGAAGGGGTTGAGATAGAGTGGGTGAAAAAGTTATGTTGATGACTTTCTTAAAGAACTTACCAACCGGTGCAAGCTCTGACACATAAACATGGGTATACCCTCCAAGGAGCCCGAGTGAGTTTGGCCAAGGTCGATTCCAAGTACCGTGAAGACTTGCCCCTTCACAGTCACCTCATGTAAAGACCCTAAAGATGTGGGCTACTAATGTTACCAATTACTACATTGATGCCTAGGAAAATAGTCAACAGTCTGATCCATGCGCAAAGGCAGGGTATCTAGCCTGAAATCAACTCGAGAAGATCCCACACATAAACGTGGGTATACCCTCAAGTGACCCCCAATAATACACGCAATATCTACACCAAGACCAACAAAGCAAGGTGAGTAAATCTGCCAGTCTCAATGCGACCTTAGGTTTGACCCTTGTGCTAGAAGGGCTTCCCAGGACAAAATGTAGCAAGTGGATTTCACCGCTCCCTAACGCAAGATTCTATGTTTGTTTGCATCTTTGGAAAGTTATCTTTCACATCTATTCCAAATCCCTACAACTAATCTAATGTAGGTTTCCTACCAGAAAATATAAAAATGTCTAATCAATTTTTATAAGCATTTTATTTTAAGGCTGTTGTTACTCAAGAGACAAATGCAATAGACTAAATGATGTTTTGACCAACTCTAAACAATGCAAAGAAATGAGAATGCAAATATTTCACTTCAATGAAAGCTATATTGCGAGAAAGAGAAAACGTTTATCATTCCCAGATGCACAATGTCCCAAAATTTTATTAAACTCATCAATATCAAGAAATTTAAGAAATGAGCTAAAGAGACTGTACACCAATACACGATTCTTGGGATTTTTTTTTAAGGATTCAAAATTAAAAAAAAACAAAAACCATGCAATTTTTCTACTTCAAATGCAAGGATGCCCCCAATCTAATGCAAAGCAAGAAATTAGCATTTTAGTTTTCAAGGATAGCTAAAAGGAATAGAAAATCATTTCAAAACAAAAACAACCCAAACAAAGTTTCTCTTTTAACACGAGTTATTCAGAAAAAAGAATTGTTCTTTTCACTAAAAAATTCTAAAGAAAAACAAAGCTTTGTAACTGAAATACACTCAAAGCAAGAGATCAAATCTTTCAAAAGAAAACAAGCTAAAACAAAGCAAATATGGGTAAAAGAAGATTGAAAGACTGTCAAGAATATTATAAACAGACCATAATCAAACTCATAAATTCACCCCAAAACCATATCTACGATCTGGGCAAGGAAAACCATCAAAAAACATTTTTTTTCACAATCGTCACAGATTGTAGACTAACATAGAGCGACGAGCCTTAATCGTCATAGGATAGAGATCAAATATAGTGCGACGACATCGCAATGTGTCAAACAGGTAGGGTGCGCCGATCCTATATCATCGCACTGTCCCTCAAAGAAGGAGGCGACGATCAAAACAAACATGGAAAAAATAAAAATCAAGAAGGTTTTTCCAATGAATTTAAACAGTCAAAGGGTTCATTTGGATCTCCCAGTGACTCAGAAAATAGAACCCAAGCAATCAAAGAAAGAAAGCAAGACTACTAGGAAAACAATTTGTTCCCCAGTAGAGTCGCCAATTTTGTTATCAGATTAATCGGTAAGTGCAGACACAAACAGATCTCCCTAGCTTCACTACGAAACTAGAACAAAACAAGACAATACACTACTCTTTCCTTAGATTTCAATTATCAAATGAGAAAGGGATCTAGAACATACTTTTTAAATATCGAAGATCTGACTTCGCTAATGCAATCCAAGCTCTGTCACAAGGCTTATGGAGAAATATCTGCAAAAGAACACAAGCCAACGAAGACAAGAATAACAGAGCCTACTTGATATGAAACTATGTATGTGATCAAGGAATCATACAATATGGACAAATAAGATTCATATAGGAAAGAAAAGTGCATCTGTATTAAATAATATAAATAGAGATTACAACCATTGCCTTGATGTTGTAAGGTCTCTTCCAATAGTTCCTTGCTTCCCACACACTTCTATTCTAAGGATTCTGAGATCAACAATCTATCTTGACAAAGAAAAGCTCAAAGCCAATATACAAGCTTAAAAAATTCCAAGCTACAAAACCCAAGCCAACAATCTCAAGCCAAATTCTCGATCTAACTTTCTCCATGAGATCTCCTCTCCTTTTATAAGATGAAGAGGATAAGGTGAGGAGGTTAGGATGATCTCACTAAATCATAAAAGTGAGTAAGATCAAAACCGATCGGAGGCCACCTCACCAGAGAAGCTTATCCTTCTAGAAGCATCGATAAGATGCTCATTTATCTGACGTATGAAAATCATCGCACCCTTATATCTGAACAAAGTGCAACGACATCACAGACCAATTTTATTATAGCATGCAACAATCCAGGATCGTTGCACCCCTATAGCTGGATAGGGTGTGACGATCTTCCTTATTAGGGTTTTAAGAAAGGAAAATATGATTTCATCTCTTAGGAAAAGTTCTTCTCCCTTCTTTCCTTGGGAATTCAGGCCACTTATCCCTCTAAAGAGAATAGATAGGTTTACATCATTAACGGTCATAGGGATGACGAAAATAATGTGTAATAGACAATGCCTCGCTTGTTGAGCCACTGTTGTCTAGTGAGGCCTCACTTGTTGCATGTTAGGTGTCACGCGAGGCCCTCCAAAAATTATTTGGGAAGGGTCCAACCTCAGGAAAAAGTTGCATTAAGGCTTCTATCCACTAATGGCTTCCTCTCTGATCTGTAGGGTGGAGATTAAGGCTATAACATTGTCTATAGAAATGCATAACAATCCTTGACATTTGAAACCTTGAGGTTTCTCACAAAGAGGAGAAACATCACTTTTGGATATACCTCTAGTAGTGCTAAGGGTAGTGATAATTTTAAGGATGGAAATTTGTCTTAGAATGTAGAAACCTTGGCTAATCTTACTGTTCCTTAATATCCAAACTATAAAATATAGTTATTTTATTTTTTGTTTTTAGATAGTTTCAAGAGGAAAAGGTCATAAAAGTGTTTTATGATTTTATGAAATGGAAATAACTTTAGAAAAAGTGGTTGATTAAGTTATAATAGTGGAAAATGATGTAAAAGTGGGTTTAGACATATGATACCCATACTATGAATCATGTATTTCGGTCAACCTAGCTTTTTGGTCTAGGTGATAAACTTTTAGGTCATAACAAATATATTAAACAATGTATGCCATAGTTGACATTAATATTGGAGTTTGAGATACACACTTAGGAATCTAAATCCATAGTAAATCCAAATACGCCTTTTTGGAATTTGATATTTACAGTTTCATAAATGAAATTCACACTTTTGTTGTCTAGATTCTAGCTTGTCAAAGCAAATTTAGTCAAATCAACAATAAATGTTTCCTTGCACCTTATGTTGAGTCAACTTTATTATAAGGCACAATGATTTCCATCTTCAATAATCAATTGACAACTATGACCATTACATCATGGTTATGGTGTGTGGTTAGAAGGCATATCATAAAATCCATGAGATAGATTCCCATGGGTTTATAGGAATGGGTAAAGGTGTGTAAAGGCCCTACTCCTTGTTGGTGGGTTTTAAAATATATTAAGAAACACAAGATTTTATTTATTTCTCAATAAGTGTGTGAATAATATAAATATTTATGCAAAAAAATAAAGCTCTTGTGACCACCAAAATGATCAATTGGCTTGGAGTAATATGCCTTCCAAATAATTTTGTCGCACTCATTTTCAATAGGTGTTGAAAATTTTCCAAGGAGATTTAGCATTTTTGTATATAGAAAACCCTAGTTCGTGTTGATGTTTGGAAAACATCAGGAAGACATTCTTCTAGATTAATAATTAATAATATATATAATAATTAATAATAATAATACATAGTTATTTATTACCCAAGGGACACATCCTTTCATGGATGGTCACCATATGTTCTCTCTATATGGAACATTCATCATTGTAATAAAACACATCGATCATATCTCATCTCATATGAAGAAAAACAACATGGTATCAGAGAGGGACTAGGATTTACTCCCTCATAGGAGGGCCTGGGAAAATGAGAGAGATAGTTGTTATCAAAATTGTTCCACTACACGATTCTTGTGTACGACAAATACAAAAGATCCTTGTTGATGTTTAAGATATCCTAGAAGATGAAGATTCCAGTCACCATGATGATCTAGTAGTTGGATGGCTTAGGCCCAGAAGTGTGGTCAAACCTGGATCTCGGTTTTATTAAAACTTTGGATCCATCTGTATCTTCCCTCTTACATTAGAGGCAGGGACTAGGCATTTCTGGGATGATGGATGAAAATGCATATGGATCTTCATGTTTAGCGTGCTCCATTTTGGAAACCTCAATTTGTTTCTGCATGAATATTTGCATCCTTTGCACCTCCAAGTCCCTTGTAAAATCCATGTGAATTCCATCATCTGCTACTTCTTGGCACTCTCAATCCGCTCAGATATCTCCTCGAACTTCATAATCACCTATGCAAATTCCCTCATGGGGCTCTCAGAGGACGATAATAACCTCCTCCCCCTCTTGCACTTCTCATAAGCCCCATCACTGGATAAGCTCTCAGTTGCATCGAAGGAGCTGGAGGACAACGAATTGAAGCCCCCATCAAGGCTCTTGGAGGGAAGAGGAGGTGATAGAGGC
This sequence comes from Picea mariana, assembly GCA_032191745.1. Classification (NCBI taxonomy): domain Eukaryota; kingdom Viridiplantae; phylum Streptophyta; class Pinopsida; order Pinales; family Pinaceae; genus Picea; species Picea mariana. The sequence goes on from JASDQU010013179.1 coordinate 33,122, forward strand.
AGAGGCTGGGGATGGGGCTGCAGATGGGGCTACTAATGGAGATGGAGATTCTTTAGTGCTCGATGCTTGCTCCATGAGGGTCCTATGAGGTTTTCTAGCTTGGCATAGAAGGGCCATTTGGAGGGTCCAATGTGGAGCTTCCCTCCATAAAAACATAACAACAGTTTGAGTTTGTGCCCTCTGATTTTTTTATGAAGATAATGGTCGCATTGAATGGTTTCTACCATAGAAAGTTGCATGCAAAAGAGCATGACCCAGCCATGTGTGGAGAGGTTGATACAACCATGGGTTTGTGATGGGGTTTCAAGTTCATAGAAAGAAAAATAGGAGAGGTCATGTTTCTTCTGGTGGACCATCCACATTCGATCTCTCTAGCTGGTCAGAAGGGCTTTCGGACAACACACAGGTTTGAACCCTAGCAAGGCTTTCCAATGACCATGACCATGAAGGCTCGCTCATTCTTCATCTTCTTTGTCAATTGCATATGTTGCAAACCCTTTTAGGAGGACGAGAAACTAGTGGGAAAAGGAAGATCACAGTGGTTGAGGGTGTCTTTTAGGAACACATATATCTTGGTTTCTTGATGCCATTGAGGATTTTGAATCATGTGTGCACTAATTATAGGGGCCACAAATTTACACTGAATCTCGTATGACTCTCCTCAAATGGATTTAAACTATTGTGGATGCCCTAAATTTCCATATTTGGATAAGTATAGTAGAGAGTTGTTTTTTCCTTCAATCAGATATCAAGTACTTAAACAAAATTGCGATATTCACCTTGGATAAAGGCACACGATAGGTTCTCATAATTGTCTCTCATATTTGGTTGAGAGGGAGTCAAAATTGCGAGTAGAATTAGGTGAAAACCAAATATGCAGTGAGAGGAGTTGGGACAACTTGATTCCAACTAGAGTATGGAACCAAGACAGTGCTTCCATGAGGGAACCTTGATATGTCTTAGACATGTGTTCCATGAGGGAACCATGTGATGTATAGTATGGATACAATTCATGAGTGAAACCCGAGGTTGGACACTTCATCATATTTGAGTTTCCAGTATACATTCATGTACCCAAGGAGAAAAGGACCAATCTAGACCCTTAAGGCAGAAAGGGTATATTTGTGGGGTACAGTGAGTCTTCGAAGGCATACAGGATCTACATCCCTGGTCAAAGATAGATTGAGGTGAGTAGAGATGTTACCTTTGAGGAGGAGGTATCCTTCAGGAGATCTAGAGAATCTCACAAGGATATTGATAGTGACAGACATGAAGAGATGGCATCTTCTCGCCCTCACCCTCCAATAGTTCAGAGGGAGACAATTGAGCCTATCGATAAAATTGATCTCGTTGATCTTGTAGCTCCAATAGATGTTCCCAGAGATATTGTAGTAGGTCGGAGGATACCTACATGGAATCGTCAGACTTTGCAGGAGGCAGAAGGAGATGCAACTCCTCATGGTACTTTATAAGAGAGAAGAGACCTTTGAGATATTTTTGCTATGCCGCAACTATGAGCCACATCATTGATTATGAGCCTTCTTGTTATGAGGAAACATCTTGTAAGCTAATATGGAGAGATGCCATGATGGAGGAGTATCAATCCATCATGAAGAATGATGTGTGGGATATTCTTCCAAGGCTTGAGGGGAAATCTATAGTGACTTCCAAGTGGATCTATAAGATAAAAAACAAAGATGGCAGGAGCATTGAGAAGAAAAAATAAATATTTTTTTCTAGAGGATTCTCTTAGGTGGAGAAAATAGATTATGAGGAGACATTTGCTCATGTTGCTTGATACACTTCTATCCGAACGATTATTTCAATTGCAACATCCATGGGATGGAGACTACATCAGATGGATGTGAAGACAACCTTTCTCAATGGATATATTGAGGAAGAAGTATACATCGAGCAACCATATGATTTCATGATACATGAGAAGGAGTCTCACGTGTGCATGTTGATGAAGGCCCTGTATGGACTCAAGAAGGAACCTCGAGCTTTGTATGTGAGGATTTATGGACAACTGTTGAGTTTGGGATTCAACAAAAGTGTTGTTGATCCCAACCTGTACTATAATATTGTTAATGGACCTTGGTATGATGCAACACTTCTTGGGACTAGAGTTGTGGCAGAGAACTGATGAGATCTTCTAGAGTAAGAGGAAGTACACAATTGAGATATTGAATAAGTTTGGGATGTTGAACTGTAAGCCCAAGACTACACCAATGGTGACAAATTTGAAGAAACTAAGTGTGTCTTCTTCGGATTCCGATGATATTGATATGACCCTGTACAAACAACTGATTGGATCATTGATGTATTTGGTTAACAACATACCTGATATTTGTTATGCATTGAGTGCACTTAGCCAGTTTATGAGTCAGTCGATATAGGCACACTGGAATATTGTGAAGCATGTGTTGAGATACCTATGAGGCACAGTTGGACATGGTCTGAGATAAACTTCCATTATTGACAAGAGATTGCAAGGATATACTAACTCTGATTGGGTAGGGAGCACAGTGGACAGAAAGAGAATGTTCAGGTGTTGCTTCACTTTCGATCTTCCATGGTTTCTCGGTGTAATAGGAAACAAGATGTATGTGGATTTGAGCACCGCAGAAGCATAGTACTTGGATTTAAGTGTGGCAGTTCGTGAAGAAGTGTGGCTTCACAAGATCCTTGTAGATTTATATGAACATGTGATGGATTCCGCTATTATTCATTGTGATAACGAGAGTTGTGTGAATATCTCAGAGAATTAGGCGTTTCATGAAAAAATGAAACACATTGAAATCAAGTACCATTACATCTAAGACATGGGGTAGATGATGGCGATACTGGCGCAGTACCTTCCTAAATATGAGAAGGTTGTTTATGTTCTTACCAACCCAGGATGAAGTTCGAGTACTTCTATGATCGACTTGGCATGGAAGAGAATGCCTCCCTCGTTGAGGGGGAGTGTTTATGTTTGCCGATTCCTAAGACATTCTCCAGATTGTACTCCTCTATGATTGAGTTGAGTTGACATGTGAGGACACTTATCCGAGAAGGGATAAGTGGGCTTGGTATTATAGCCCAATTTCCCTTTTGGGAGAGCACATGAGGACATGTCCCTTGTGGAGAGTACATTAGGACATGTCAAGGGAGTTGACCTTGACGTAACACACTATGGGGAGTTGACCCTAGTGTTTCTAGAGGGAGTAGCCTTTAGAATTCCACATGGGAGTGCCATGTGTGACAGACTCCAAATCGTACTCCTTTGTTATTGAGTTGAGTTGATCTATGAGGACACTTATCCGGGAAGGGATAAGTGGGCTTGTGATTATATCCCAACATCCCTTGTGGAGAGCACATGAGGACACATCCCTTTTGGAGAACACATGAGGACATGTCAAGGGATTTTAACTTGAAGTCACACACTATGGGGAGTTGACCCTAGTGTTTCTAGAGGGAGTAGCCTCTATAAGTTCACATGGGAGTGCCATGTGTGACAAACATTTTTCTACAATGTGTCGATTAAGCATCGGGTGGAAATTCTCCTAGATTGGGATGTAGACCAAGGGATTTTAGGATTCATTTATCACAAAGGTGTTGTGGTAAATGGGCCTAGGCGTAGTCCTTCCTTGATCATGAAAAGGAATAATATGGACTCGAGGTGCTTGAGGTGCTTTCCATGTGTTAGTTAACATCAGGCTGACATTCACTCACAGGTGTGTACCTGTGGTGAACGACCTTGGTGTGGTATTTTTCCTAGTCATGGTGATTTTACAAGGAATGATAAAGACTCAAGATGCTAGATGTTTTCACATGCAAACCCAGAGTGAGCCTGATCTAAGAGAGACTTAATTAACTTAGAAGGAGAGTCAAAGAAGGAGTTTTCCCTTGGTTCTGGTGGGAGAGAGACATCTCCCAAAACTGACAGACAAGTGTCATGAGTCTAAGTTAAAGTTTGCATACTTTAGAGACAATATTTGGCATGATGAATAATGTATCCCTCATTGAGAGGGAGTGTTGATGTTTGAAAAACATCATAAAGACATTCTTCTAGATTAATAATTAATATATATATATATATATATAATAAGTAATAATAATAATAATTTATTTATTATCCAAAGGACACATCCTTTCATGGATGGTCACCATATGTTCTCTATATATGGAACACTAATCATTGTAATAAAACACATTGATCATATCTCATCACATATGAAGAAAAAGAACATTTTGATGTCCCTTGAAGGAGAGCTGAATAAATTGGCACAAACATTGGATTTGTTTCATAACAATGCTCTCCAAAAGATCCAAAATAGTCAATAAGACATGCTCTGGTGGTTGGCTCAATGAATTCATTATAACATTGGATTCATCATGCTTATGCTTGATCACCAAATGAAGTTTTTGTAAGCATGCCATGAGATTCAATGTACTAATATAATCCCTACAACTTGATCTATGTCAACATATAATGTTTCCATTGGCTGATGGTGTTGTGTCTAATCTATATTACACACAGTTTCCTATCAATGGGACCTCTCCTACACATTTTAACGAGTTCTAATTCTCAATGGTTTTGATTAGGGGGCTGAAATGTTGATAGGTGTAGTGCATAAGGTTTTATTCGTAAGGATAAGGATTTCCTAGATGCACTCATATTAATCAATGTTTTCTTATGTAGACCTTGTAGGTTTAAGTCCATTTGGCACATGATTATTATTTGCTCTACCTCACAAGGCTCTCTAGCTTCCAAGATTTCAAATTGATACTTGTGATCTCAAAGTTGCATGAAAAATCATGTGTGGTCAAAGTGTGGTCCATTTAGGAGGCTTTAATATAGGAGAAACAAACATGAAGAAGCATGTAGGGTCAAATATTGACCCATATAGGAGGGCATATGAGGGTTTTCTAGTGGTAGAATCTATGCCAATACACCCCATATTATGCATTTCATAATGTAATTATTCCTATACTTATCAACATTCAATTTTTATTCTCACACATAGGGCACACAAAAAGAATGTGGGGAAGGCCAAACAAGCAAGGCCAATGCATACATAGATCTTCCATTGGAATAAGGATCATGGTATATTGGGGCTTATACTCTACAACAAACTAGTCCTCACAACCAATTCGAAATACTAGAGTTTTATAGTTGTAAAATCTCCATTGGCATAAGGATCATGGTATATTGGGGCTTATACACTACACCAAACTAGTCCTCACAACCAATTCAGGATAGGAGAGTTTTATAGTTGTAAAATCTAATGCAAGACGTGACGAGCTAACATGTTTATTAATCGCCTCACATTGAAACAAGCAAGGCCACTACATCTATGGATGCTCCATTGACATATGGATCATGGTATATTGTGGCTTATAGGAGAGTTTTATAGATGTAAATTAATCTAATGCATGAAGTGACAAGATAGTCATGTTTGATTGTTGTATTTTGTTTATCAATGCTCACAATCAATTAGTTTCATAATCATATAATACATTCCCAAATGATACAAGATAAGGGGTATTTGAATGTTAATATATTTGTTTTATTCGATAGTAATCATAATCAATGTGGGATAGGAGGGCTTTATAGCTATAGAAAGATGCCACGAAGAAGAGGGAGGGGAATGTTGGGCAAGCAAGCATAGTCACCGTACAACAAATTAACCATTATGTTAGTAAGATGACATTATCTCGAGAGGCACCCTCATTGGCATAATAATCATGGTATATGGGGCTTATGTGTTGTGGTAGGCTAGTCCTCCCAACTAATGTGCGATACATGTGTTTTAGAGTCATAGAAACTATTCCAAGGTGCCACAAGAGATATCCAACTATTATTAAACTCTTATTATTATCACCATTTTATTTGCATAGACAAACACAAGAAATATAGAGAATGTAGAGGAAAGCCAAATAAGAAAGCATGATCATCTCACAACCAATCAACCATTACACAACAAATGGTAATACTTTCATGAACTTTGTCTAACTCGTTTGAAAATGGAGATTTAAGCTTGTTCCAAGTATCATTCTTATAGGTTCTATTTGTTTTAAGAAGACATTTAATTTATTTTTTTAGATACTCTCCACCATATCTTAATTCACTTGCCAAAATTTTATCATAAACTACAATTATCAATATGCACCACACACCAAAGCATTAAATATTGAATATGCTCACATATATAATATTGTGTGCTTCCTCCTAAGAGGTTACAAGTTCAAATCCATAGGGGAGTTGGGTATGTATACCTCCATAGACTTTACCAGGGGGAGGAGGAGGTCTCATACAACAATTTGGTGTTTGGCTTGGGCTTGACCTTAAAAATAGATTATTATATATATATATATATATGAATGGGCCTAATGGTTAAGAACATGTGTTTCCTCCTAAAAGATCACAAGTTCAAATCCAAAAAAATTAGGATATGTATACCTCCATAAACTTTACTAGTCAAATCGTTATACACTTTTAAACATTTACTTCAACCTTGTTCTGAACTAACACTCACCTGCTGCCCACTAACGCTCACCTGGGAAATGGTTGTATCGTTCTGAACTTTCCATTCGATCGTAGGCGGTGCGATCTAATCGACTTGTTATATAGCACCTTAATGAAGTGGAACTGTAATATTTGGGCGATATCAATGTGGGGCCATCGGATCTATTATCTGACGGTACCGTCGCCTTAATAATGGGGGCAACCAAGAAAATGGACCATCTCAAAGGCTCCACCTCGTATGATGCTTATTGCAAACAAGAAAATGGACAAGTCTCTGGTAATCGCCTACAAAAAGTCGTAGTTGTGATTTCTTTCTCCATCCCGTAACATGGAGGGAGGATCACAGAATCACCTACCCAATCGCACCGCTATCAGTCTCGTCACCTCAGGCACAGCAATATATTCCTCCACCGCTTGCCATACACCAGATTTAGGTAAAACAACTATTTGTCCTACGTATTACATGTATATTATTTTTGGTTGCTACAATGTTATGATTGAATTGACGGTAAGAGGGCCCAATCTTGGCCCGCCAGTCTCTCTGCTCTGGATTCTTGGCTATGTGGTTCGTTCTCTGAACTCAGATCTCAGTTTGTCGGTGGTATCTTCAGGTGCTTTTGGGTTGAATCGTTTTTTCTGTACATTGAATCTCATTGCACCCAGAGAAGCGAGTGCTCTCACAGCTCAGGTGAGAGAAATCTGTTTACATTAAAAAAACTTCATAATTCGTGTGCCGCAATTTTTTTAACTTCTGTATCTGTCTGATTTCTACGAGTTTTCATTTATTGCTATTGCTTTTGGTTAGTTTTGTGTCTTTCCCCTTTTGGATAAAACCTAAACTAGAGACAAAGTAAGTAATGAAATTAGGTCAAGATTTCGAACTATGTTAACCATTCTTATCCTTTTGCTTTTGGTTATTTCTGTTTCTTTGCCCTTGGATAAAGCCTAAACTAGAGAGAAAGTAACTAATGAAAATTAGGTCAAGATTTCGAACTATGTTAACCATTCTTATCCTTTTGCTTTTGGTTAGTTCAGTGTCTTTCCCCTGGGATAAAACCTAAACTGGAGACAATGTAAGTAATGAAAATTAGGTCAAGATTTCGAACTATGTTAACCTTTCTTACCCGTTTCCAAGTCCAAAAGCTCAAAGTTTTGAAAAAGACCGTGTGAATGTGCATCACACATTCTTGATCCAAAAACATGAAAAAAAACTGTAAACGCTGGTCTTGTATAGATTCCATGATGGTCTTTTCTGTGTGAAAAAAGTATTCCTTAGAATTAACATTCCCATATGGTTCAGTGTAATGTTGAGATATGGGGTATGCATCAAGATTCTTTTGAATGAGGGTTTTCTTTTTTTTGGAAACGTTGTACGCTGGTCTTGTATAGATAAAATATTCCTTAGAATTAACATTCCCATATGGTTCAGTGTAATGTTGAGATATTGGTGTGAAATTAACATTCCCATATGGTTCAGTGTAATGTTGAGATATGGGGTATGCATCAAGATTCTTTTGAATGAGGGTTTTGTGTTTTTTTGGCAACGTTGTTTACCAAAAGTGGGATATTTTTCTTTTTCCTTTTCTTATTTTCCTTGTTTACTTTAAATTGAACTTATAAACTTTGATTACTTAGCTTGTTAGTTTTGTTGAACCTTTAAGCTATGACTTATAATTAAGATTTAATAATAAATTATTATTACAAGTGGATAGAGGAGCTCTATGTCATATCACTTTTTAATTTTCCTTTTTTACTTTAAATTGAGCTTATAAACTTTGATTACTTAGCTTGATAGTTTTGTTGAACCTTTAAGCTATGACTTCTCATTGAGATTTAATAATGAGTTATTATTAGAGGTCGATTGAGGAGCTCTTCTTAAGATGATATGTCATATCACTTTTTAAATTTCTATTTTGATAATGCCAAGTGAATTGGGCACTAGTGCTATTTAGTTGGTGCATTGAAGATTAGGTAATGGTTTCATGTGAGCGGTCAAGCACAATGAGGGATGGGCATTTTCACAAGGCTTGGTATTATGACAAGTTTTTCTAAAATATAGAAAGCTAGACATGGTGAAAGGTGTAAGAGGCTTAGCATGCACAAAAAGTGTGGTTAGAAACAAACCAATTGTGCCTCTAGGTAGCACGTTTGCATTACATGAAAGGTAGAAGTGCAAGTCCCTATTATGAAAAATTTATCCATTGAAGAAAAAATTGGATGGTTATACATGATAGACAAAGAAACTCTTCTCACAACTTGTCAAGTGTGAAATATTATTTTTGTGTCAAAAATTGGACTACTTTGACAATTTTACAGAATTTAGTAGTCTCTACATTGACAATTTTACATAATTTAGTAGTCTTATGGCAAGTATGCCACGACATCCTCTCAATGAATTGATCATAAGAGCCCAATGCATTAAAATCCACGTGTATCTCAATTGCAAGCTCTAGTTATTCTATGATTTACTTAATAATTAGAAGCTTGGAAGGCTATACCAACTAATTGAATATTGGATTTATCCTAAAGTATGGTGGACATGAAGATTGAAGGAATTTGTTTCTACAATAATTGATGATGGTGCATGCACTGTATCACAATTTCTTAAGTTAATGATGTGGACCCTTGAAACTTTCTTTATGGATATGGAGCCAAGCCCCACCCCCATTTGAATTTTTTTTGTGGGATGTTGTTCTTTTCATGCGACTACCGATACTTCTCTTTGATTTGTTGTAGAATATCATCGACATGATCTACTAAATATTATATATTTGCTCGATGAAGTGTGTTTCTTTCTCGAATTCTTTTTGTGTTGATGCAAAGGTTCTTATAATTGGATGGGGCGACATAGAGAATCCCCTTATGAGTTGTAGGTTGATATCCAAAGAAAATTACAAATGGGTTATGTTGCGATTGTGCTAAGTTCTCTTATAGTTGTGCTTTATAGAAGCTATTTTTTTCCAAATGTGTGGGTGTTAATGGTTATACAATCAAAGAAAATAATCCCTGTTTCATTAAATTTAGACTAATTTCATATCAAGACATCATAAATAATTTCATCTCAAGAAATTGTAAATTTATTATGAATATCGATTTCTATACTAAAAGGATCATTATTGGTTTCCATACGAGAGATGCCATTTTCTAATATATTTCAATTTCCAATATTTTTTTTTGGGTAACTACAAATCAAAGATTGTAACTACATTACCAACCATAACATGAACAAATTAACAAGTTTCTACTTAAACCATTAATATACTAATTCCTAACTTTTTTTATCATATATACTCTCTATATAGATTTCACTACAACAAATCCTTGTGATTTGCTCCCTTTTTTGCTTCCAAAGATTGTTTTAGTGTATTTTTCTCTAATTTTTTGAAAAAGTTGACGCTATTTATCCATATGGCACTATTTCTGGTGTTTTTTGTGATGACCAAAACATGTAGGTGCTAATAGCGCCAGAAATAGAGTCGAAAATAGTGATGGATTTAACGTTGGATTTAGTGTCGGATGTGTCTAAATAGTTAATTAGTTGAGGTGTTGGGGGTTAAGTGGATATATGCTTTGAGGATTATGGGATTTAGGATTTGGGGTACAAGGATTAAGGGTTAAGGGATTAGGGGTTAGGGTTTAAGGGATTAAGGGTCAAGAGATAAGGGATTTGGCGCTTACTGGTAAGGAAGTTTAATGGTTAATGGCTTAGGGATTATGGGCTAGGGGATTAATGTTTAAGTTCTTAGGGCATAGGGGTCTATGGATTAAGGGATTAGGGTTTAAGTGTTTATGGGTTGATGGCTTAGGGGTTAGGGGATTTAGGGATTTTGTGTTAAGGGATTAGTGATTAACTAAGGTTGAGGGATTAAGGGTTTAGTCATTACGGCATAAGGATTTAAGGGTCAATGGCTTAGGAGTTGGGGGATTTAAGGATTTTTTGGAACTCTCTTTAAATTTCATGGAACGTCTTCCAACACGCCCATCACTAATGTCATCCACCAATGTTGCACGATGAGCAGTGAATGGGGCCAACTTTGAAATTTCTTCAAATTGTTCATGTATGCATTGAAATTTGACATGGTTAGACTAGACACATGACTTGAAGGTATGTGAGGGTTTCAAGACTCAAGGATGCCTAATGTCCCCGCATAATCTTTGAGATCATCCACATTTGCATTAATGTTCATCATGCAATCTTATTGTCATGATTCGTCATTGACATCTATAGAATGTTTGTTGAAAATCTCTTGAAATTTCATGGAACGTCTTCCAACATGCCCATGACCACTGTCATCCACCAATATCTCACGGTGAGCATTGAATGGGGCCAATGTTGAAATTTCTTCAAATTGTTCCTGCGTGCTTCAAAATTTGACATGGTTAGACTCGAAACGTACTTTGACGGTATGCGAGGGTCTAAATATTGAAGGATATTTCTTGACGTCCTCACATAATCTTTGAGATCGTCCATGTTTTCATCAACGTTTATCATGTAGTCTTATTATCATCATTCGTCATAATTCCCATCTATAGAATCTTTGTCGAAACACTCTCGAAATGTCATGGAATGTCTTCGACCAAAACACCCATCATCAATGTCACCCATTGACGTCACACGATGATCAATGAATGGGGTGAACGTTGAAATTTATTCAAACTGTGCCTATATGTGTCAAAATTTGACATGGTTAGAGTAGACACATGCCTTGATGGTATGCGAGGGTTTCAAGACTCAAGGATGCCTGATGTCCTCACATAATCTTTGAGATCGTCCACATTTGCATCAATGTTCATCATGTAGTCTCATTGTCATCATTCATCATTCCCATCTATAGAATCTTTGTTGAAACTCTCTTGAAATGTCATGGAACATCTTTCAACACACCCATAACCAATGTCTCCATCGACACCGCATGGTGAGTGATGAATGGTGCCAATATTGAAATTTCTTCAAACTATGCCTGTATATGTTGAAATTTGACATGGTTAGATGAGACACATGCCTTGATGATATGCGAGGGTTTCAAGACTCAAGGATTCTTGACGTCCCTACATAATCTTTGACATCCTCCACGTTTGCATGAACCTTCATTATGCGGTCTCATTTTCATCATTCATTATTCCCATCTACAGAATCTTGGTCAGAACTCTCTTGAAATGTCATGTAATCTCTTTCAACACACCCATATGCAATGTCATCAATCAACCMGACATAGTGAGTAGTGAATGGGGCCAACATTGAAATTTCTTCAAAATGTGATTGTATGTGTTGAAATTTTACATGGTTAGACTAAGAAAATGCATTGACARTATGGGAGGGTTTTAAGACTCAGTGAAATTATTGAGATTGAATATTCATGTTTTGATATGAAATAGGAAACTAAAGTTGAGCTTTAATTTAATAAATTTCCACCTAATTCTAGGTGATTAAAATCTTTTATTTTGTTTAATTATTTTATGTTTAGTTCTTAATAAAACATAATAAAACATTATGCCCAACATTAAAATGAAAACAATATAAAAATAATGTAGTTAACAAAGTTTCTTATTCAAATAATTGTGAGATACATGCATTAATATTTTATTAACTTTTGTGTCTTCGTGAACATATGTTGATAGCAAATGAATGGAAGAAGCATCTAAGTAATCCTATTTTATTTTGCCAACAATTCATACCATATCTTGAACACTTTAAGGATATTGCAATAGGTAATTTAAACAGGAAAAAATAATAATGAACCATTTCAAAGTTTAGTCCATAAGAATCATCATTTTTTAAACATGGATTACAAATAATTCTGAAAATTTAGAAGTCTTGGTCATTAACATCATTTTCTACCAGGCCAAAACCACCTTTGCGAATGAATGGGGGTCATTTTTGTACATGATCATGCCCTTTGGCTTGAAGAATACCCCTGCAGTATTTTCTCGGATAGTGGTCCCATCCTTCAAGGAGTTTATCCACAATTTTCTTGAGATATACTTGGATTGGACTGTGTTTAGTTTTTTAAAGGAACACATGCAATTTCTTTGATTAATGTTGGATCGATGCCGCCAGTTACAAATATCTTTAAATTTCAAGAAATGCATGTTTTGTACACCCTTTGGCATATTTTTGGTCCACGTCATGTGCAACGATGGATTGCTCGTGGATCCAACTAATATTGTAACCATCTTGGATATGGTGGTCACCACTTCAGTTCGATAGATGCTTGACACGTTGGGTCATACGAGATACTACTGTCGATTCATCTAGAATTATGCCCAGATTATGGCTCCATTGGAATTTTTTTTCCGTAAAGATACTAAGTATGAGTGGACACTAGAATGTCAGCAAGCCTTGGATACCCTCAAAGAAAACATGGTTACTCACCCATTCTATTTTTTCCTGATTGGTCAAATCTCTTCCATGTCCACATTGATGCTTTGTTTATTGTGATGGGAATTGTTCTTGCGCATATAGGGGAAGGAACCATTGATCATACGGTATATTTCTCTATTCGCAAGTTGTTCAATGCCGAAAATAATTATATGACAATCGAGCATGAGGGCCTAGCCATGGTATATTCCTTACAAAAATGTCGCCACTACTTGCTAAGGTTGGCTTTCAAATTCTTCACTAAGCACTCTATGCTCAAGTATTTGGTCAACAAGACGATGTTGGGTGGAAGAATCTATCGTTGGTTGTTTCTTTTTCAATATTTTGACTTTGAAGTTGTCGTTAAGTTAGGGAAACATAATGTTGGACCAGATCATCTATCGTGGATCGAGACTGGGGAAGGTGCTACAAGCCTCGATGATAAACTCCCCAATGCACAACTCTTTTGGGTTGAATTTGTGCCTGTTCAATTGACCAAAATCACAAAATTTCTCATAATTGGCTAGGATCTCACTGGGTATACTCTGATGCAATTTCATTGACTGGTGACCCATAGTGTCGATTATCATTTGACTTCCAGACAATTGTATAAGATGGGCACAGATGGCATCCTACATCGGTGTGCTCTAGAACACAAATGAGACTCCATACGATATGAAGCACATGAAGGTATTGGTGAAGACCACAATGTCGGTAAGGCTACCACATTCAAGGTTCCACAGAAAGGGATTTGGTTACCCTCCCTATTTTTTGATGCTAAATACTATTGCAAACACTGCGACATATGTCAATGGGCTAGAAACCCCTGTCGATGGGATGAGCTTCCTTTATTTCCTATGACTGCACTAGATCCCTTCAACAAATTGGCAATACATTTTTTTGGCCCATCAATCCTCCCACGCATCTCATAGGGGAGCACTACATTATTACTGCAAATGAATACCTCATGAGATGGGTTGAAACAACATTGGTCAAATATTGTACAACAAAAACAATGGAACACTTCTTTTTTTAGAATGTCATCACCATATCCAATTGTATAAGCGTATTGATGAGTGACCATGGGTCACATTTTTTGAATGAGACCATTCAAAAACTCACTTAGGATTTCATGATCCATCACAAGAAGAGCACCCCCTTTCACCCTCAAGCCAATGGTATAGTTGAGGATTTTAATAAAATTTTAGAGCATGCTTTAATCAAAGTTTGTAATATGCAATGTGATGATTGGGATCAGTGCATCCCAACAATCTTATGGGATTATTGAATAATGTGAAAAAGGATGAAAAGGCACATGCCATTCAAACTGTTCTATCGAAAAGAAGCAGTCATGCCACTAGAATTTGTTGTTCATAGCCTTTGGGTCACCATAGTAACCCAGATGACTGATGACCATTCCCATTAGCATAGGCTAGATGAGCTCATGGAACTAGAGGAAGAATGAATGATGGTCAATTTTAGCTAGGTGGTTGAGAAGGACAAGATAAAGGTATGGCATGACCATAACATACACTAGAAAATCCTCCATCCTGGATCTTTATTATTATTATATGACAACAAATATAGAAACATCTTTGAAAGCTACACATGTGATGGTTGGGTCCTTTCCGAATAGTCTACATTAGTGAAGCAGGTGCTGCCAAGATGGAAACCCTACAAGGATAGTTTCTTAAGGGACTCATTAATGGCAATAGGTTGAAGGTGTATCATGGAACGTAGGGTTCAATTGTCATTTATCTCACGTTATCAGTTTTGAATGTGGGTAGAATAAGTTTAGTGTAGGTTGTATAACATGTAGTACATCTCCTAGTTGACATAATTTAGCTTTTGAACAAAACAAAATTCACATCAGTTATGTAGGTGGACTCAATAGATTAACAATTTATGCAGAATTTCCATATTTTCAAATCAAGATGATACTTTACCATAAGTACAAAGTATGGGTTCTTTCTGAAAATTCAAGTGGGTTTTGGAGGAGTTTCCTAGTGATTTAGTTCATCGAAAGGGAATGTAATCCCATTTTGGAATTTCACACATGCCATGAGTACATATTCAATTATACGACATCATTCTCCAACAATCATCACCAGTACGGTGGATCTAGCATATCGATATCCCCATGAGTCACATTTTTCCACAACTTTCTGCTTGTTCTGCAAGCCATCCTCTCCATCGAATATTTATTTCTCTCCTTCATCATATTCCCCACTATCTTCCCTCTATATATACCACCCCCCTAGCGCTCTTTATTGATTAATTATCCATGCCCCATTCCCTACCACCTCCACCTGTGACTTCCTTCATTGTCACATTGGTATTTCCCCCAACTCCCTCACCTTTCTAAATTCCCCCCCGCTCCCCTACCATGGTGAGGCTTAGCAAACTATCCATACTTTATTATTTCCAGTTCGTCGAGAAACTCAAGAGCCTACATTTCATTTTTCATGCAGATTAACAGTCTGTCACCAGCTGCTCGGTAGAGGTCCTCCCCCTTTCTTTCCTAGAAAACATCATCTTAGTACCCCACAGTTCCATGAAATGTGTTTCATACTCGCAATTGCTCACCACCTCTCAGCTCAAAGTTGATTGAACAACCACCATGAATCATACCCTTTGCTGATAGGAAGGGACCCTTCTCAATGGATTGTTAGGATCCCTACTCTCATCCATCATCATGGATCCCCCTCTAGAAGTAACGAGCTCGGGGAAAACACATTTATCCACTCTCATTAATAGTCACCATACTCTCACATCTCTCCATGGATCCTTAACATTATGGAAGTATAAAGGCCAAGGATAGTAAATCAGCCTGGTTCTCCTAGAACAAAAAGACAATAAGAGAATTATGCCCTCTCTTTATGGAACCTAACTTCCTTTCAGTGGTCAATGTTTGATGGTGGGACTTAAACATATCCCTAATTCACCTCCATAGACACCAAGAAAGGTTCTAGATTGAGCCTTTAGTTGTATGCACTCCAACTCCATCTTTCAGTATGAGGCCAGCTTGATTCAGTCTAGGCCCTGGGTTGGGTTGCAACTACAACCTACATAGATTGTTTTCTCTTACTCAAGCCTGAATGAAACTACAACTTGTTTTGAATACCAATGATTTTATCTTACTCAAACTATTTTCGTTGATCACATGCAGCAGTTGGCTCAAGGACAAGCCAAGTAATAGTGGTGGGGGCTTGTTATCACCCAATTTTTTTGGTTCATTTTGCACGTGCACACAAACAAAGTTGTGTGCACTTATTCCAAATTTTTGTATGCACCTAAGGTAATGCACAAATGATGTGTTCCTTATCATGACTGCTACTTCCAATGAAGAACATGGATAGATACTTCATAGTATTCATGGATTCTTCAATGGATATATATTATTGGGGATTAGCTCCCTCCTAATCACGGCTTCATGCCCGAATGAGAAATATGCATTCTCTTCTTTTGGAATTCTGTAATCATCTCCCTCCATCTGAGAGCGTCCATGCTTCCATCTGCATCCTTCTTTCTTTCTACAAAGTGTCACAAGTCTATTCTCATTTCCTCTTGATTATTGAATTCTTTCTGAGTCTGAATCCCTCTAAGTCTCTTTAATTTTGTTTATATTTGTTCTAATTGTTGTCCATCTGGTAGTTGTTGCAAGCATTGTGTCATCCTTATAAACTTATTCTATGACATATTCCACAAAGATTGTTCATCAAACATATTTCACAAGGGTACTTTCCTAGAACAAGAACAACAAGAGAAAACAAGAAATATCTCTCTAGAGGAAACATTAGTTCATCTTGCAAACAAGTACAATAAGCATTTATATCCACGGTATTCATATGCAATCAAGTATTCATTAGACCTAGCAATAATAGAACCTTTCAAAGACAACTTTCACAATTTGTAATGTAGCAACTATCACCCTTGATATATACAAATTTGAAGCTTAACAATTTAATCAAACATGGAACCTGAAGCCTCAACTGTTATGCAAGGTGCACATGTTTTTCTGAATACATTGAATCCAAGATTACATTAGATGTAAATAATTTCTTGTATGCAATTGTTTTGGAAAAATCTCAAACTGAATTGGTTGTTGGAATATAAGGGATGATGCCAATTAATGCTAATAGAATCATATGGGCATGGTCATCAAAATAAAAATAGACCACAAATAAAATTAAAATAACTAAGAAGGGATTTATAGAAATTGAGCTAGAATTAAATCAAATGGAGCATAATAGTGAGAACGAGAATGGTGTTAATTGATGGAATTGAGGGAATGGAACTCATTGGTGCATTATAAGGAAATCCAAGATTAGCTTTTGATAATGTTTGCTTTTGTTAAAATTATTAAAGGTTAGTTACTCACTTCTTTCCTACCATGGGATGTGGATTTGTGTATATATACATAGTGATCTAGTGATATTGTTTGTAGATAAAGAGATAAAGTTGGTAGGAAGCACTAACTCATAACCCTAATATTATATGTATGGATCTATCGTGTGCTCATGGGTGGTGCTGGTGGTCATCCTTATTATAATCTACTTTAAATATTAATGAAAATGTATAATCATTCGATGCAATGACAACAATTTTTTCTATTTTTATTCTCTTTAATATTAATTTATTAAAAAAATTACAACCTAGTTCTATATATGTACATAGATAATAAAATGTTGACATTAATATTGGAATTTGAGGCACACACTTAGGAATATAAATCCATAATAAATCCAAGCACATGCTTTTGGAATTTTATATTCACACTTTTCAAACTAAAATTCACATTTTTCTAATCAAAATTGATACTTGCAAAACAAAATTCACACTTTCATAACAAAAATAACACTTTGCGAGCACTAATATTTACTCGTTCAAAAATGAAATTTACACTTCCGTAGTCTAAATTCTAGCTTATAAGAGAAAATTTAGTCAAATCAACATTAAATGTTTCCTTGTGCCCTATGTTGAGTCGACTTTCTCATAAAGTACAATGATTAACATCTTCATTAGTCAATAGACAACTATGATCATTACATCATGGTTATAGTGTGTTGTTAGGAGGTCCATCATAGAACCCATGAGATAGATTACCATGTGTGTCAAGGAATGGGTAAAGTTGTGTATAGACCCTACTCCCTATTGGTTTATTTTGTAATGGCACAAGAAACATAAGGTTTTGTTTTTGTCAATTTGTGTGTGGCTAGTATAAATATTATGTGAAACTACTTAGCTCTTATGACAATAAAAAAATATCAACTGACATGGAGTAATGTGCCTCCAAAATAAGTTTTTTCGCACTTATTTTCATTAGGTGCTCACAATTTTCTAAGGAGATATAACAAGTTTGTAGATAAAAACCCTATCTTGACGTCCCTTGAAGGAGAGATGAATAAATTGACAAAAACATTGAATTTGCTTCATAATGATTCTCCCAAAATCATGTTCAATGTCCCTAAGGTATACAATAGTTAATAAGGCATGCAGTGGTGGTTGGATCAGTGAGTTCATTATAACATTAGATTTGTCATGCTTATGATTAATCACAAAATGGAGTTGTTGAAGGCTTGCAATGTACTAATACAATCTCTACAAATTGATCTTTGTCTACACATAATGTTGCCATCGGTTGAAGGTGTTGTTTCTAATCTATACTACACACAATTCCCCATTGATATGACGTCACCTCCACATTTCAAAGAGTTCCAATTCTCAATGGTTTTGATTGAGGCATTGAAACGTTAAGGATAAGGATTACCTAGATGCACTCATATTAATCAAGGTTTTCTTATGTACACCTTGCAGGTTTAAGTCCATTTGGCCTAATATTACTATTTGTTTTTCCTCAACAAGCCACTCCAACATTCAAGCTTTAGGATTGAAACTTATGATCTCAAGGTCGTGAAGAATCATGTGGGGTCAAAGTGGTCCATTTAGGACGCTTTAAGATAGGAGCAACTCACATGAATAAACATGTAGGTTCAAATACTAGCTAATATAGGAGGTTTTATAGTGGTAGAAGTTATTCCAAGACACCACATAATATGCATTTCAGAACTTAACTATTCCTATAATTATTAGTATTCTTATTTAATTCTCACACATGAGGCAAATAAAGGAGTGTGTGGAAATCCAAACAAGAAAGGCCACTACCTTAGTGGATGTTCCATTGGCATAACGATCATGGTATATTAGGGCTTATATAGTGTGGAAAATTAGTCCTCCCAACGAATCAATGATAGGAGAGGTTTATAATTGTAAAATCTAATGCAAGATGTGATGAGATAGTAATCTTTGTTTTTTTTTTTTTGTCGTTTTATTCATACTCACTCACAGGCCCTACAAACTGGGGAAGGGAAGGACAAGAAAGAAGGCTTAATTGCCCACCAGCATTTTCATAAGGATCATGGTATATTGGAAATTATAATATGTTGTAGACCAATTCTCACAATCAATTAGTTTTATAATCATAGAATCTATTCCAAGATGCCACAAGATAAGGGGTGTTCGAGTGAAAATTTTTCTTTTTCTATAATAGTCCTCATAATCAATGTGGGTTAGGAGAGTTTTATAGTCATAGACAGATGACACAGAGAGAGGGAAGGGGAATGCTACACAATCAAGCATAGTCATCTTGCAACCAATTAAACATAATGTTAGTAGGGTAGGAATTATCTCTATGGGCACCCTTGTTGGAATAATAATCATTGTATATGAGGCTTATGCATTGTGGTAGGCTAGTCCTTCCCAACCAATGTGTGATACATGGGTTTTAGATTTATATAATCTATTCCAAGATTCCACAAGATAGGTGTATCCAACTCTTATTATTATCATCATTTTATTTACATACACGAACACAAGAAACATAGAGGATAGAGAGAAAAGTTATACAAACAACTATAATCATCTTACAACCAACCAACCTTGTATTCCATAGCACATCATGATATTTTCATCAACTTTGTCTAGGCTAGTTTGAAAATGAAGATGTAAACCCATTCCGTGCATCATTCTTATAGGTTTTATTTATTTTTAAAAGGCTTTTCATTTATTGATTTTATATAAATGAAAGTATGGACAACTATGGAAGTATCTTGACAAATGTAAGTATTTTGACAGCTATCTCTTGGGATAATTTAATCAACCAGAGGACAGTGGAGAAATTGGAGATGCTCATCATCAAATTGAACAGGAAGAAGGATGAAATGCATAAATCAATGCGTGAGGTTGTTGGGATAATTTAATCATCCAAAGGACAGTGGATAAATTGGAGGCACTCATCATCAAATTGAACCTAATACCATGTAAATGTGTTGAACCTACACATAATATATCTAGCTATCAAATGACATAAACAATTTGTAGAGAAAATATGAGAAAAGAGAAGCATGAGAGAAAGAATGGAAGAATTCTCATTAACTAAATGAATGAATGATAATTTACACATGATATACTCTGTATAACTCAACTAACTAGAGGAGAATCCAATGTCCCATAGTGGTGGTCTAAAGTGATATGGACACACACCAATAGCTACAAGAGTAAATTGCCACCTAGTGTAGTCTCTCAGGAAGTTACGGGAGTGAATTGCCACCTAGTTTGAGTTAACTAGTCTCTTAGTCTTCAATTAACTGACTAAAACAAAGTGAAGTGAGGAGGATATCAGGAAATCATGATTAATACGCTAGTCTAGTGATGATTCCAAGGACAATGCACATTAGTTGGTGATGATCCCAATTCTTCATGGTGATAATCCCAATGTGGCATCTAAACTCCACTCAACTGATCAAACTGAAGTGTGAACTGAAGAGGATATTCTCCCTAAACTATAGAAGACTGAATAATGACTAATAAGCATAGGTAAAAACTTAGGAAAAATAAATCCTAGGTGGGTGTGAAGTATCTCCAACAATTCCTATGCTCATTTTCCAAAGGAAAACAAGAGTAAGCTAGATAAAAAGGATGAAAAGTGTATCTTTATTGGGTATAAAAATGGTTTGAAAGGTTATAATCTTTGGATTCCAGAAACTAAGAATGTAGTGCATAGTCAAGATGTGGTATTTAGAGAAATAAAATATGTTGTCAAAAAGGAATTCCTAACAAGGAAGGAAGAACCAAAGAAAATAGAGTTTGATTTAAAGGATGATGAATCAAACTCTATAAAAGAACAAGAATCAAAAGAAGAAGATCCTCATACTCCAGTTTTGAGGAGATCGGTTCGGGAAAGAAGGAAACCAAAAAGGTATTTTCCACATGATTTCCATTCAAATTTTTCTTTGTCTATTACTGATGATGATCATAAAACCATTAGGTAGGAAGTGGATTCAGAGGATGGAAAACTCTGAAAAAAGGCCATGGTAGAAGAAATGGAAGCCTTGGATGAGAATGAGGCTTGGGATCTAGTAGAGTTGTTGAATGGAGGAAATCCCATTGACAACAAGTGGTTGTTTAAGAAGAAGTTGAATGTATAAGGAAAAGTGGATAAATATAAATCTCGGCTAGTAGCAAAAGGTTATTCCCGGCTAGAGGGAAGTGACTTTGGTGAATTTTTTTCTGTTGTTTCCGAATTAACTTCTATTAGATTTATTTTATCTTTTGTTGTTGAGTTTGATTTTGAGGTACAATAGATGGATGTGAAGAAAACATTCTTGCATAGGGATCTAGAAGAATAAATCTACATGAAGAAACCAGAAGGCTTTGTTGTGAAGGGAAAGAAAGAGCTAGTATACAGGCTGGAAATGTCCCTGTATGGGTTAAAGCCATTGCCAAGGATGTGGTATCAAAAACTTTATACCTATATGTTGGGACTTGGCTTCATGAGGAGAAAAGAGGATCATTGTTTGTATTCCAAATTAATCGGTGATCGGCTTATTTATTTGGTCTTGTATGTGGATGATATGTTGTTTGTAGGAAACAACAAGGAGATTATCCAAGATGTTAAAAACTTAGTTGTCCTCTAAATTTGACATGAAGGATCTTGGTGCTGCCAATTTCAATTTGGGCATGGAAATTAAAAGAGGTCGGGAAAATAGGAAACTCTGGTTAAATAAAAGGAAGTATGTCAAGACAATATTGTAGAGGTCTAATATACATGAATGTAAACCAGTCAGGGTCCCTATTCCTGTAGGTTTAATGTTATCTGTAGATCAATGTCTGAAGACACAAGAAGAGGAAGAGGACATGTCTGATTCCTCATATGCTAGTGTGGTTGTAAGTTTTATGTATGCAATGGTATGTACTAGACCGAACATTGCACATGTAGTGGGATTTTTTAGTAGGTATATGTCAAAACTAGGGAAGGAGCATTGGAGAACAGTAAAGAGGGTTTTTAGGTATTTGCATGGCATTACAAGTTATGGATTGTGCTACCAAGGAAGACCAATATTGGACATAGTGCTGGAAATACATGGCTTTGTTGATGGATATTGGGATGGATATCTAGATCACAAAATATCTACAAGTGGGTATGTGTTTAACCTTTTTGGAGGAGCAATCAGTTGGATGGGAAAAATACAGTTTGTAGTGGCACTCTTAACTACAAAAGTTGAATACATGGAATCTAGTCATGTAAGCAAGGAAGAAGTATGGTTACAAATATTGTGTATAGATATTGGGTTGGTACAACAAGATCTAAGGATAGATTGTGACAGTTGGATTGCAATCTTCCCAGTGAAAAACCTCACTTATCATTTAAAGACAAAGCATATTGAAATTCAATAACATTTTGTGAGAGACATGGTTGAAGAAAAGAAGGTGTTGTTGATGAAGGTGGACACTTTGAAGAATGTTGTAGATTCATTAACAAAATATGTGAAAACTAATAAGTTCTCTTGGTGTAGAGGATCTATGGGCACTTTTGCCCTGGATTGTTGACTATATAACCATGTAACCCCCTATATGAAAAGAAAACAACAAGTGGGTGAATGTTGGGTATGTGTTATATTCTTTTCATGACTAGACCTAGTGTTTTTGTTGCGTCATACACATAGGGGGTGTTGTATCCTTTTTGTCACCTAAATGAGCAAAAGAAGGACACTTACAAGTCTAGTTGGGTTAGCTAGATAGGACAGAAATGAGTGCAAGTGTTAGAAACATCAAGCACAAGAAACAAAGAAACAACTAAGCTAATAAAAATTAAAGAAACTAAACTAAGGTGCATAAGGGAAATAGAACAAAAGAAAAACCGATATTCATGCCACCAATGGATAGATTGTATTAGTGGGCAAAAAACAAAGAGAAAGGGAGACTTATGGGTCCCCTATTCCTCCAAGGAAGGGCTCTTGAACCCCCAATGAGAGAGATCTTCTTACAAATAGAAAATTAAAAGGAAATGGTGAAGAAATCCAAAGCTCATTCACTCAAGAGGTGATGTAAATGGCCCAATGAAATGGTGCTTATATGCTCCAATGAGGAAAGAGGTTCCTTGCAGGAGAATAGAGACATCATAACAATACAAATAGATTCTTGGAAATATAGTGCACCCATGGCCTCTTTATATAGAAAAGATTTGAGGCATTATCCAACCTGTCTTTAGTGTCAACAAGGGGCCCTTAGGGCACCTTTAGGTCTTTGACCACCCCCCCACTCGGATTCAGCTTGGATTTGGGGGTCAAATTGACTTGGGATCTAAACCAGAAGTGGGTGGGAGGTCGACTAGAATCATTAATGCGTCGTTTTGAAGTGTGCATGGCTTTTTGCATCCACAGTTGTGCATCAGGCATGCATTTTCGACTGGCGCACGTGCGCGTGCTTCCTTTGCATTTTGAACACATGTTGATTTTATAACCAATTGTATAGTTTGTGCCCTTTGGAAATGCATTTTTTGGACCATGGGTGAACTAATAGGTGTTTGGCGATGTTGTATTTCTATAACCATTTGCTGACAAAATTTTAGTGATAACAGATGCCCCCTGATGTGTGAGGTTAGGAGCATACAGATAGTCGAAATACATCAATGTTTCTTCTACTGAGAGTACCATTGTAAGAGAGAGTGTTGAGAGGAATTGCAAGAGCAATCCATTGGAGGGAGAGGGGAACCTGTGGGACCCAAACCTTTCACTAGGTGTGGAAAAATAAAAATGTGTACAAATGAGGTGGGCATGCCCCATGTTCATGTCATGTAACTCAAAAATGTGTAAGATAGTAACTGAAGTGGTATATTGATGTACATAACTGTAGCACCCTCCAAGGATGTTTAATAATGGTAGAGGACGATTCTGATGGTGAACATACTCTGAAAAGAGGCGATGGCACCTGTAAGAAGTGTCGCTAATTCACGGGCATTGATAGCCCAACAATTTTTGGAGGTCTTCGGCAAATATAAAAACAACTGTAATAGTCACAAAGTAAGACCCACCGTAACATGAGATAAAGTTGAAGTCAAATGTTATGAGGGTCAACGACAACATAGAACAATGGTGTTTTTCTCTGTGTCTTCCAAGACTCATCATTTTAAAGGGAATGAGAGTCAAGATACTGTCGCCCTCCTGGAAACTATGCTAATATCGACAGAAAGGGAGACATGATTCTGAGAAGCAAAGGGCTTCATGAAATCCACTAGATGAGATCAAGAATTTATGAGGCGCATGGACAAAGCCAAGATGCGGTGAGACTCAAGACTTCCCTTGGTTGGGGATATATGTGAAGTATGATTGGCAGCAATCGTGAAACTAGATCTAGTGTCAGGGGGATGACTAGACATGGGTTAAATTGTGCTAGAGGCATGAAAAAGTGGAAAAACTCAGAGATCAAAGGTATATGAACTGTGGGATACTCGGAGTTTATGGACAAGGTTAATAAGGGTAAGAGGTAAAAAAAAATGCCCCAACCAAGGGCAACAGGGGGGTTTCTTTTCCGGAAAAGGAAGTTCGCTAAGGGCAACAACAAAAAGCTATGTAAATGTAGGAAACAAAGGTTTTGTACAATTACCAAATGAATAAAGAATAATTTGGGATAAGTGTGCAGATACATAAACAGGTGCCCCAGTGCAAGATGGCTTAGCCTGTGAGGGCGCAAGTTGTGTGGAGAAATGGTGGAGGGTGGGGACCCCATAGGTAGGTTTCTGTATGAGGTAAATGAATGGAGGGGAATTTTCATATGCACAAACTAATTGTGGGTAAAATGGAGGTCTAATGTTACTACGGAGGCATAGTCAAATGATAACCAGTAGGAGATGTCCTGGGAGTCCATTGGGAAAGCTAGAAAAATGAGGAGTATGTGGTTGATTCTCAAACATGAGTAAGACTATCGGGACTCCCATCCCTATGGGGTGAAAGAAACATGAGTGTCAAAGTGTCAAAAAGGGGACTATGAATGGGACAACTCATGGAGGGGAGAATGCTACTAGGTGACAGTACTAAAAATGCAGTGGAGGTGAGAGCACTGCAGAGCTGGATGGAGGGATCCTAGAGGCGAATGTTGGAGGGTGTGACTGGGAGATGCAATGGATATTCAGAGGGAATGACTACCTATCAATGTCGATCATATACCTGAAGGGGCTGCGCTGGTGTGTGATGACCAAGTACCTACACACATGAAAACCAAATACCTGACGTGAAAAATATCTGAAAATAAAGAACATAGAATAGTTATTTGATAATTTTGAACATGAGCATGCGTACCTAGGTGGGATGTGAGGAAAAGGCTCCTCGGCGGCCAAGCATGGATGGTGACCCAGGGAATGTGACTATGTAGGTGGTGAGATCTTGATATGGTGGCTGAAGATGGATCAGAAAACAAATGCTCGGATCTCCTGCAATTGAGGATGGAATTTTGGCAAAAGGGGCTATATATAGTTGTGGGGCCCACATTTCCACCTCATTTGTACCTGCTACTACAGTGAGTTGACGAGAGGTTTGAGAAGATATTTGGAGATTTCGAGAGTTCGAGCTAGCCGATCTGGGGTTTGCGAGAGATAGGCTAGTGGTCATATCCTCCTGCATAGTAATTAGGATTTCTATTTTGGGCAGGGTTGTACGGGTCGCCATACGGAAGGTTTTTGTRAGAGTGCCCCCCACCCCCCGAATGCACGGGCGATTGAAGGATTCCCACGCTTGGGTGAGYGACTGTAATTGGGACAATCACRCATGGGGGCACCCGAATGGGGAAAACATGCGCGCATTGGATGCATGCCTATTGGAAGCACAACTGTGCACRCATGCACGGCTGTTTTTATGACAATTGTGCATGTGTGCGAAACTGTGTAGCGAACAGGTGTGCATGAATGCACATCTATACGTGTGACAGGGACACATGCATGTGCCCTTGTGTCACTGACAGTTGTGCATCGATGCACAATTGTGGGAAGAATAGGTGTGCACATGTGTGTGCCTCTTGTGAAAACAACCGTGCACTTGAGGCAAAGCTAACGGGTGTAAAAAAATTGTCTTTTTTTGAGATTTTGGTGTGTTTATGGGTTGTGATGTCTGATCCAGTACTATTTATGTGGATGCAGGTGACCATTTGAGGATGTCAGTCCACTATAGGGAGAGAGACTGGGCACGTCTGAGGGAGGTGATTAGAGATGAGGAGCCTGGTGTATGAGGACCTTTGGCAGCCTGTGGGTTGCTAAAGTTGTTTGAATGATCACTGTTGTGGGCACATGAGTACCTACTATAGTTTTTGATATCAATGTGGAGCACTGATATGCAGTGTTTCAGTGTGCAGGGAGAGCAGCTCACATTCTTTGTGACAAAGGATGTGTATTTCTTGACAGGGCTCCCTTTTTGGGGAAGCCCTTTATCTATTGATCCTGTGTTTCCAGGGGATGGACAATTGGCTGACCTGGCATGGACATATTGTACCAGGGAGGACTTTATGTCAGGCTCGGTGGTGAGGATTGGGGATATGGATGCCCTTGTGCATCATTACATTGCAGTGATGACTATCAGGGTTTATGGATCCCTCACCACTCACCAGATTAGTGGTGGTTAGTTGAGGATCATGCATAGGGCCCTGGGTAAAGAGCATTTTGCTTGGGGTGTGATGTTACACACCAAGATGATCGGGCAGCTTAACCAGTGTCGGCTTGCTGACTTCGGTGATTTTTCCTTTGGTTCTATTTTGGTGGCCTGGTTTTTGGAGAGGGTGCCTATGATGCACCCGAGAGTTCTGTTGGATGCACTGGGGACACGAGAGCCATGATTGATGCGATGGGCAGTGGTCCTAGTTCGACATGGTGGTGGGGAGGGAGTTCATTACTTCATGATTGAGCTAACACGTGTGTGGCGTCAAATGCCACAGATCATCCTGTGATATCCATATAGCAGGATGGACTATTGTTGGGATCCTGATATGGTCTTACCTCCTGGAGAATTTTGGGACCACAGAGGTATGTTGATGTATTTGATGATTTAATTTTTAGATAGTATTTCATATGCTTTATTTATGTATGGATTTTGATGATATATTTTATTTGTTGTGTGTGCATATGTGGGGCCCCGAGTCTAGGAGATGGAGCTGGTTAGAGCGCTGGTTCGTGAAGGGCCAGTGAGGCCACCACAGGAGGATCCATGGGCAGGCGAGAGATGCCAGAGGGATGATGTGGGTGCAAGGCCAGCAGATGCAGATAGAGCTAGTAGGAGACGACGTTATGATGACCCTGGTGTAGTTCCTTCACATGCACCTTCTGTCGAGGCCAACGAGGTGTTTAAGGACTTTCTCTGTCAATTGGAGGCGGTATTATAGGGAGTCCCTGAGGGCATCTGGACCTAGATCCAAGATGAGGGAATCCTGGAGCAATGTGTGGGCCTTCTGGTGGAGTTGTAGACCTTGATCTGCAGAGCAGCGATGGCGGTGGCAACGATGACATGGCAAATTCCACCTGGAACGGGCAGACCGCCAACTGGTGGGGCCCTGCCTCCTATCAGAGGGCTTGGTGGAGGTGCTCTAGCGGCACTGTGAGTGCTCGATGTATTTATTTTTGTTTATAGAGGCCCATGAGCCGATATGTATAGGGTAGTGTGACACCTGTTTTTATACTTATAGGGATGAGGTGATTCACTGGCCTACGGGTGATGTAAATGTTTGTACTATTTTTGTAAACACTAATGGCATGTTGATCAATATATATATATATATATATATATATATATATGGATATACATTGTTTGTATCTTTGTGATGTTCACATGTGATGATGTTTTGTGATGTTTAATCTATATGCTGTGACAGACTTTCAATGGTTTATGTATGTGTAAAGGTAGCTTGATGTGATAAATTCCAGTCTAACACTAGGTTAGCCATATTATTTGCTATTTGATTGCATTATCGTGGAATATGTATAAATGTGACTCAATCAAAATGTCAAGATAAAAGTCTAACTTGCAGGTATTTGTTGAAGAGGCATGGATCACAGACATGGTACACATTGTTGAGCTGTAGGACGATGATGTGGGAATCTAGGAAGACGCTAAGGTGGTGAATGTGCCAGTGATTGGCCTCGACAAGGAGACCAATGATGGTTGTATATTCTGCTTGGTTGTTGGTTGTTGATCCCAAACATATTCCGCTGGAGTTGAGCAGTTCATGTGAGAGGGAATAGAGGGCTCAAGTGGATGAAGCGATATTCTGTGTCCAACGGCTAGCTCCGTCGGCATAACTGATGTGGTAGGCCAATGGAGGAGGCATCTGTCAATAACAAAAATGGTAGATCATCCATACAACATGGAGGAAAAAAAGAAAAATAAAAAATGCTACAAAACATGTACAAAGAGAAAAATCCTAGTGTAGAATGACTACAGTTAGGTGTAAAATTTCTTTAAGTACAACCCGTTGACGGGTTTTTTGAGAGGGTAGCCTTCGGGAGAGACCAGGATGTAGGTGCCTTTAGTGAGGTAGTGTTTAACAATGTAGAGTCCATTCCATAACGACTCAAATTTTCCATGGCCAAGGGTATCATGGGCGATATCGTAGGCAGGGATGAGGTCTCCTTCGCTAAATGAGCGAAGGTTGACATGGCAGTAAAAGGTGTCCTTTGACCATTTTTGGCTACCTCGTTGTTCTATAATGAAGAATGACGATCTTTGTCCTATGACTCTAAGTTCAACAAGCATTGCTCCATTGGAGCAGTGTCAAGTAAAAGTTCAATAGCGGTGCGTAAGGTGGGAATTTCACATTCGATGGGGAGAGTGGCTTCGACCCCATGAACGAGATGGAAGGGTGTAAAACCAGTGGTGGTTTAATTATTGTGTGATAAGCCCATAGTGCTGAAAACAACATATGGTGCCAATTGGTCTTATGTTTGTTGATAGTATGCTACAACATTGTTTTAAGGACCTTGTTGGCTGCCTCTACTTGTCCATTGGACTGAGGATAGTAGGGGGAGGCGAAATCATGGGAGAAGCTTAACTGGGAGGAGAGTTTGACAAAGATTTCATTCTTGAAGTGTTTCCTGTGATCGGAGACTAATAGTAGTGGAACTCCAAAGCGAGAGATGGCGTGATTAAAGAAAAAACGTGTTGTAGTGTCAGCGGTGTTGTTGAGGGTGGGCATATATTCTTCCCACTTGGTCAAGTAATCAACTGCCATGATAATGTACTTGTGTCCATTGTTGGATGGAGGGTTACAAGTCATTAAGTCAATGCCCTATTTGAAAAAGGGGCCGATGGTGATGACTGGTTGTAAAAGAGCAGGTGGCGCTTGGGCTTTATGGGCATAAGGTTGGCATTTGTCACAGTGTTTCATGGTGTGGATATAGTCATGAAACAATGTGGGATAGAAGTAGCTTGCTCGAATGATTTTCTGGGCAGTGGACATCCCTGAGAGATTCCCTCCATAAGCATCATTGTGGCAATCATTGAGAACTCTGTCAGCTTCGTCGATGGGAAAACATTGACGAAGGATGGTGTCGACCCCTCATCGATATAAGATGTCACCAATAAGGAGATATCAAGGGGCCTGATGGCGAATAAGTCAAAAATCGTCCCTGGAGAGGTGAGGTCCAAACTTCTGAGTTCGGAGGTAGACAAGGAGGTCGTCGTACCAGGTATCATCCAAGGGGGTGTAGAAGAGGTGTTCGTTAGGGAATTTTGTATTGACGGGTGAACTAGTGGTCTTTGAGGGAAAGGCCGTAATGAGTTTGGAGAGGATGAGGGATTTCTTACTCTTGGGTGTTGAAAATTTGAGGTCGCACTCCTGAAGGATAACAATCCATCGGGAAAATTTACCATTAATTTTCCGGTGAATGAACAAGTATTGGATGGGGTTGGAATCTACTACGACCTTGGTAGTGCGAAGCAGGATGTAATGGCGCAGTTTATGGACTACGAGGAAAACTGCAAGGGAGAGTTTCTCTTCATGATTGTACTTCATGGGTGGGCCTAAAAGATTTTTACTAATATAGTAAATGACATGATCATGACCATCATCCCCTAATTGGATGAGAACTCCTGCCATTGAGATGGTTGAGGCCGATAAGTAGAGGATATAGTCACGATTATAACCGAGTGGACTAATCAAGGGGGCATTATAAAGTGCCTCTTTTAAATCATCAAAAGCAATTTGGGCAAGTTCATCCCATTTGAATGGGATATTGTGATGCAATAAGCGAAGGAAACCATGTGCACGAGTGGCTTAATCAGGGACAAAGTGACGTAGAAAGTTAGCTTTACTTTGTAGGCTTTGGAGTTGGCATAAATTCTGAGGTTGTGGAATTTCATTGATGGCTTGGACCTTGAGGGGGTTGATGGTGAAGCCACATTGGGAAATGATGAACCTAAGGACACGTCCAATGGTGATGCAAAATACGCACTTGAGGGGGTTCAAGTGTATATTGTATTGATGACACCTGCGAAAGACGACGTGTAAGTCATCTAGATATTGAGTGCATTTCTTAGATCGAGCAGTGAGATCATCTAAGTAGGTGAGGATGATATGAGCCAGATCATGAAAAACATATCTCATGGCCCATTGGAATGTCGCACTGACATTCTTGAGGCCAAAAGGCATGACACGATATGCAAAAGTATCCCATGGGGTAGTGAATGCAGTTTTGTACTAGTCTACGGGGTGAATATGAATTTGGTTGTAGCTAGAAAAATGGTCCATGAAGGACAAGGATTCATGGCCGACACAATCATCGATAATTTGGTCAATAAAAGGCATTTTAAAATTGTCTTTGGGACAGGCGTGGTTGAGACCACAAAATTTAGTGCAGATGCAAATAGTGCCCTGTTTTTTGTTGACAAGGACGGAGTTGGAGATCCATGACATATATGCGATGGCATATATGAACCCCGCAATGCGTAATTTGTCAATCTCAGCTTTGATGGCCGCGGCTTTGGATGGGTTTAATGGGCATTTCTTTTGTCGTACAGGGGTGATATCAGGCCATGTGTCTATATGATGTTCGACAATAGAGGGATCGAGGCTAGGCATCTCTATGTATGACCAGGAAAAGATGTCCTAGTATTCTTGGAAGAGAGCTTTGTAGGCTATGAGTTCTTTAGGAGAGCATGTGGTGCCAATGGTGATTTCCTCTATGATTCTAGGTTTGATGGAAATATTGATTTTGATAGTGGGGGAAATGTTATCCATGTTTCCTTATTCAAAAGCATTGGGGGCAGGGATAGGATTATT
Source organism: Picea mariana (assembly GCA_032191745.1). Classification (NCBI taxonomy): domain Eukaryota; kingdom Viridiplantae; phylum Streptophyta; class Pinopsida; order Pinales; family Pinaceae; genus Picea; species Picea mariana. The sequence goes on from JASDQU010013179.1 coordinate 64,585, forward strand.
GAACTAGTCTATATGCCCTGATGGGATAAAATATTTAGTTTCGATTGCGTATATGGAGTCTTGACTAGGGGGCTCAAAGGATTTCTGTGAGAGAAAGAGTGCTCTATGATGGAGCGCATTCCATGGGAAATCGGGGGTAGTTAATTCCTCGGGGATGTCTTCATCGTAGTGGAACTAGTGAGAATATAAGGGATCCCGGGGAATAACATTGGTGGTTGTCAGCGTATGATTATCTTCTGGTGGTGAAGATGTAGGGGAAGTGTAAGGAGGCAATGATGGTTCAATCGACATAAACCAGATATCGAGATACTAGGGGTTGAAAATTGTAGTCGGGCATAATATTTCTGTGGGGAAATGAATGAGAGAATTGTGGGGATTTGGGGGAAAATCCTCATATAAGCTATTTGTGAAACATGGAGGAGTCGGAAGTGCTTCAGGTTAAGGAGAGAAAATGTCAACAACATCAGGGGATGGAGTAGGGGTAATCACTGGGACCACTGGCTGTGAGGTAGGTGTAGGATTCTGAATAAGGGACATTTAGCAATGCTTGTATTCAAGGATCGTAGGAGATTGGTATGTGAAATGATCCAGTGATTCACAGAGAGAGAAAGGGCATCTCATCCGTTTGTTAACTGAATTCGTGACATAATGGATGTCTATGACATGACTACTTGATGACGCATATGGGGGAGACTCTTGCTGAAAGCTCTGGTGTACTGTCGTTAGTGTCTATTGAAATTGAGGTAGTGTGGGGAAATGGCGGGTGTAATGGCCATACTCTGAACATATGGCATAGGCTAATTTGGTTTGCAACCCCATGTTACCAGTAGTTGGAGATGTGGTGGTATTACTTGGTGCGTTGGGTGGAGCGATGAGCAGTTTGGTTGCTCGAGGAAGTCGAATTAAATTGTGTAACTCAGGGAGAGAGGGACATCGGCTGGTGGGGTGTCCTTCTTTCTCGCATAGTGCACAAGGAAGTTAAACTCGGGGGGGAAGTGGAGTGGTGGGATCTTTCTTCTTCCTTTTTCCCCCATCTGTAGCGGTGGTGCTAGCAAGTGGGGGTGAGGGTGGTGCGGTTAGAGTGAGGACTGGTATCTCTATTGGGATTCCCTCAGTTTGGGGAGGAAGGGATGGTTGAGGAACCATATCAGGTGTGTGCATATAACAAACTGGGATGGAAAGCACCATGTTGGGTAGAGTAAGCGTGGCGGCTACCTAGAAATATTGTATGCCTAGTGGAGGGTAGAAGAAGGATATTTGGGTAATGGCTAGGGGGACTGTCTCCCAAACCGAGATGTGACCCTGAGGGGAGGGATATCGAGATCAAGTGGTGATGGAGAGTTCTCAGGGGATTACTAAGGTGGGAGCTCTGTGACCAGTGTGATGTCAAGAAGCGATGAAGCCTCATTGGCAGGAAAGGTATCTCCAGTGCTAGTTCTGTTGGAAGAGATGATGCATCCTTGAGCTGAGGGATGTATGAGCGGGGGTGATCTGTGGTATGTCCCTAGCAAGGATGGATCTTTGAAAATGATAGGTCCTACCTCGACGAGTGGGTATAAATCGAGATTAGTGTGGACAAACGGTAAAATGTTATCAATGTTGGAGGAAGGGTTAGGCTTGTAATGTGAAACCTGATCGATGGTGATGATCTTCCCATTGTGGGGGAACATCATCATTCAAAATACAGAAGAGGCTACTGCCTTCATAGTGTACATGTAGCTACGTCCGAATAGGATATTGTAATCAAGTGGGGCGTCGATAACTTCAATGTATATAAGGATTGTTTTGCCGCCAAGTTCGATGGGGACATTTTGAAAGATCCCTTTAGGAGAGGATGGTGATCCATAATAATCTCTCAAAGTGATGGTGGATGGTATTAGCTCGGGAGAGCCGAGTTTCTACCATACAGTTTTGGACATGATGCATGTGAATTCACCTTCATCGATTATGCATCGATGAACTTTGATGTTCCGAATTTTGACTGGTATCTGGAAAGCTACCAAAGCGGGGAGATGGGGTTATCCAAAATATAGATCAAATGTGATGAGTTTAGTATCAACAGGGTCGAATGCCCCTAGGGCAGAGAGTAAGGACTTCTGTTGAGTAGGACAGGTTCGGAAGAATTCCAATACTGACATGGCGGTGGGGTATTGGGCCAAGTCATCGACCAAACTATAATTGCTTGTTGCCCTAGCCTGAGGGTTGTTGACATTCCATCATAATGGGATACGAGGAATACGAAGGGTGGTCTCAGTGTTAGGGCATGGAATCATCAGAGGGGGTCCCATTGTAATTGGAACTGTGTCCGATGTGGTGGGAGTGGATTCAGGGGGTGTCCTGTATTGACGATTGCGCGTTTGTAGAAAAAATTCCTCTTCACTAGTGAGGAGGATAGTGCAATTCGCAAGTGTGCCAAGGTTTTGATACTGTCCCATATGTGGTGGGGAAGGGTGCATCTCATGCTGGGTATTCATCACATCTTTGTGTGGAATCAGATTTTCCAACAGCGCTGGGGGTGGTTGTTGCACATACTGTTGTGGGGCCTACTGGGGGGTAGGCAGTGTTGGGGGACGGGGTCCATTCATAGATTCTTTCATCCATTTAAAGTCAGGAATTTGGGGGCAATGGTGAGTACAATGGCCATACTCACCACAAAGGGTACAAGGGAATTTTATCTTGAAGTTGTTGTTTTTCTTCCCTTAGCATTTTTTGTTATTGCCCCCTTGGGGGTTATGATTCCCTTGATTCTGATTGCCCCCAACAAGTTGGTTTTGCTGGGGGTTATTTCCTCTTGGTCTAGGATTATTATTATTTCGGTTTTTTCCTTTATTTTTGGCATTATTCGACTGATGGGTCAGATTTTCCGTATTCAGCTGTCCAAAATTTTGAAACTGTTGGACGGGAGAGGACTGAACAAAGTTAACCCCGATGTGTGGTTGTTCTTGTGGTGGAGCCATGGGTGGGGGAGGACTAGGAAATGGAAATTGCATATTATTTTGTGGCAATGATCCATATGGTATGTAGGAAGCTGTGATGCTTTCACTAGTTCTTAGGGTGTAATCTGAGGTAGACGGGGTACCAAAACTTGGTTGTATAGCCAGACGCATCACGTGTGATGATGCGGGTCCACTCGTGGGTGGAGGGGGTACAATAGGGTATGGTTGTGCGTAAGGAGGAGGGTGGTAATAAGGAAGTCCGCCATATATTGGTGGATGTTGGGGTGTACCGTACATGGGTGGGGGTTGGATGTACGGGTTATGGTGTGTTGTGGTACGAATCAATCTGTCTGCTGAATGAGACATCCTAGGTTTCTCTTGGTCGAATGGTATGGGTCTTATGATGCTAAGTAGTACTATGTATAAGTATCTTGATTGTGCATAGATGAGGTCATACTGCTGAGCCTTGCTGATGGCTTCCTCTTCAGATTGGGGGAAGGTGGAGGCCACATCTTTGGCAAGGAGGGAGACAAGTGATCTGAGAAACCAATTGAGGCATTGTTGCTTGGTGGTTTCTTCTTTGCATAAGCTACATTGTCGACACCATTCATGAATGTGGTCAGTGATATGTGTGGCTGAGGTTTGTTTAAACTCAGAGAGTAGTTCGAGATCATTGTCATGGCAGATTGGTAGTTGAAAGAAGGTCAAAAATGCTTTGGCCAATGATTCAAAAGTCACATGGGACCCTAATTTTTCATCTACATACCACTTGGCTTATGGGCCAGTGAGTGTGCATTGGAATAACTGTAACTGGACGGAGTTGTCCATGATGTTGTTTGAAGAGAACCATAGGTGGAAGGTCATGACATCGTTGGCAGAGTCATCTCCTACCTTCACTTCAAACTTAGGGATGTCTTAAGCTAATTTGGTAGGCATTGCAGGCCATGTGGGGTCATGCAATATAGGATTGTTGGTGAGCTTACTCAGATCCGATATGTTGAGGGAAGCCAAGTATGGCATCTGGAGTGGTGGTGGAGGATTAGTTCCAGCCATGGTGTGAGTGGTTTGTGTACCTGACCCATGAGGGGGGGTAGGTGGGGTGGTACTTCCTCCTTGGGAAGAAGTGTGCCCCCCGCTTCCTTGTAAAGGAAATATAGTGGACAGTTGGCCTTGGGAAGTGGACCCAAGTAAAGTGGAACCAAGCAAATATGATCCCAATACAGTATCACTCACGGGGGTGCAAGAAGGTTGAGCCTATGAATGGGCAAGACTAGGAACTCCTCCTCGAATGGGAGGGAGATTTTGCAAGCTTCTGGAATGACAAGGGTTTTGTGGGTCCCCTATGATGTCCAACTAGCAAAATGAATGTCTACAACTGGTGATGAGAGTAATAAATGAACAAGAGACTTTGTATAACTTGGACCTTCACAATATATCTCACAATCATTTTGTAATCACAATATAATCATACATAAATCAATTGAGAAAGAAGCATATATGTGGGTAGGTGGATTTTGTCTGTGTGGGAGAACAAAGAAAGAAAATTCTTGTTTCCTAACAAGACGTAATATCCTTTCTCTCAAATAGCACTAGTCCTTCCAATAGTACTCAATAGTGGGTTTTGAAGCCACCAGAAGAGGAACTAGTGAAGGATGAAACAATTAGTTATAATAAGGGGTAGAGGGTGCATGCCCCGAAAGAGATGGTGATATTTCCTAATAGCCACATGAAATCTGATCAAGGTGCAATTTCCACCTACAATTGGCACATGGGTAGATGTCCTAAATTTTGGCCACTAGGTACCTTGGTCAAAGTGCGACATTTAGATTTTCGACCTCAAAAATGGATCACGGGATGGATCCCATCCAAGGGGTGGGTGCCTCAAGGTGGGATGCACAGAACAACCAGACCTCGACCTTCGACCCTTCAAAGGTATCTCCCTGCCTTATGGTGTTAGGAACACTTGACTTGGAGGATTTACAGTTCTCTATTTGACAACTTCTAATGTTTGAAGATGTGAGAACCAGATAACGGGGAGTTATTTGGATGATTGTCCCTGAGATCCTACCTAGACTTAAAATTTTCCTTTGGCACCTCCTGTGGAGGAAAACTTAGTGAGTTTTTAGAAAAAATTTAGATGTGGTTGTTTGTGAGATTGGGGGTGTAAACCAATCTCATTCAAATTAAGTGGGAGTGGATAATTCCTTCAAGAAAAGGGTGGGGCATTTCAGAATCTTTTTTGGGGGAAACTTACTTCAACCTCCACAATTAGAGATGAAAATATGTGAGTGAGTAGTGACTTTGTGTGTGAGAAAGTGATAAAAATGTGCCAAATTTTTACTAAGTTAGGTGTCACCTTGCAACATGTGGACTTCGTGTGGCCCTTACAAGTTTTGATTACCTATTTTACTAGATGCCATTGGTACAACTTTGAGGAATTTAAAAGTCTCTAGAGAACTAGCATGTGGACATGTGGGTCCTTACCAATCCTTTAAATTCCTTAATGCGATTTAATCTAAGAAAGCTTCAAAAGACTATCATAGATTGTGGACATGTGAGCATGCATGGGCTCATTACAATAACCTTTAAACTCCCCTAGTGATTTAAACTAAGAAAGTAGCTTCAAGCTATCCTATCTTTGTAGCATGTGGGCATGTATGGACCCTTACAAATTTAAGATGTTTTTGAAAAGAAACTAAGAGGATTCCCAAATGGGGCTATTGTCCTCTCCTAAATATTTTGTCTTTAAGGGAGATGAAATCTTCCTTTAATCGTTTTTCTGATTCTCGATATCACTCTATGGTGCGAGAGAAGAGCATACTCTATGATTGAAGTTTGATTTCTGGCCCCGATGTAAGTGTTTATATATGTGATATTGAATGATTCCAACTTAATTTTTACAATCAAAGCAAGCCACACATGTGCAAAATGTAAGAAAAAAGAGGAAAAATTTGGATTTTAACCCCCTAAGTGCCTATGTTTTGAGTAACCCTTCATGTGGAGAGGGAATCTAAGTGTGGCGCATATTACAATTTGCATAGAATCAATATTTAGAAGGCTATGGGCCTTCAAAAATACCACAAAAACTCTTACAATGTTGAATTTCTGGACAGATGTGCGAGTCACRGAGTAGACAAAGGCGCATGTGGTGCCAATGTGCAGATAAACAATGACCTATTGGCACACATGAGTAGAATGCATTGAAGAAAAAATTTCTCTTGACACACATGCTTGGAAGGMACACCTATGGGTTGAAAAACCCATACACTTTCTGATGCACTGTCAGGAAGAAAATTTCGGATGAAATTATCTTATCTCAGCTCTGAATTTAGCTTTTTCCAGGTAGGCTTGGGCCGGTTATGATCCCGGCAAGTCAAATAAATAAAAAATAAGTGCTCAATCAACCCAAATGGGGAGGAAATTGATAACTATCCCCAGTGGAGTCGCCAATCTGTTGTATCCTTTTTGTCACCTAAATGAGCAAAACAAGTACACTTACAAGTCCAATTGGGTTACCTAGACAAGACAAAAATGAGTGCAAGAGTTAGAAACATCAAGTACAAGAAACAAAGAAACAAATAAGATCATAACAATTAAAGAAACTAAACTAAGGTACATAAGGGAAATAGAAAAAAATAAAAATCGATATTCATGCCACCAATGGATAGATTGTATTAGTGGGAAAACATCAAAGCGAAAGGTAGACTTATGGTTCCACTCTTCCTCCAAGGGAGGGATCTTGAACCCCCAATGAGAGAGATCTTCTTACAAATAGAAAACTAAAAGGAAATGGTGAAGAAATACAAAGCTCATTCACTCAAGAGGTGATGTGAATGGCCCAATGAAATGGTGCTTATATGCTCCAATGAGGAAAGAGGTTCCTTGCAAGAGAATAGAGGTAGCATAACAATACAAATAGATTCTTGGAAATATAGTGCACCCATGGCCTCTTTTTATAGTAAAGCTTTGAGGCATTATCCAACCAGTCTTTAGTGTGAACAAGGGGCTCTTTAGGGCACCTTTAGGTCTTTGACCAACCCCCCACTCGAATTCAACTTAGATTTGGGGGTCAAATCGACTTGGGAGTTGAACCAGAAGTGGGTGGGAGGCCAACCATAATCATTAATGTGTCATTCTGAAGTGTGTGTGGCTTTTTGTGTCCATAGTTGCGCATCGGGCGCATGTGCCCTTTTCCAGTGTTTTCGATTGGCGCACGTGCCCGTGCTTCCTTTGCATTATGAGCGCATGATGATTTTATAACCAATTGTATAGTGTTTTCCCTTTGGAAATTCATTTTTTGGACCATGGATGAGCTAATAGGTGTTTGGAAATGCTGGATTTTTGTAACCATTTGCGAACGAAATTTCAGTGATAACAGAGGGTGTAACACAACCGACCCCTCAATGATATTTTAAGTGGCGGGGCATCATAATTTCAATTTTCATTAACAATATCATATCCAATCATCTCTCTGAGATGATTTATCCTCTTCCACTTACCTACCCATGGCTTTCCAACGACTATTTCCATGCTCTAAACCGACCCCTGGTTTATATCTTACAGCTTCCCAAAGTTCTTCGAGCATTCATTGGTGGAGGGCCACATAGCTTCATCTCTTTCACACCATCTCTAGGTTCCTACCTCCCATAGGGAAGGTCCATCCCTCAACCAATCCAACAATTGGATTAATCCTCGTCTAACACACAGGCTAGCAGGGAATTTGACGTCCGGTGCTTCGGTGCTTCGACACTTCGACATTGAAAATATCCTTGCTTTCTACACACGAGACCTCCCAGACTCCCAAACTCCCAAACTCTTGAGATGCTTCCACATAGCTCCAACCTTCAGCCCTTTTGGGAGCCTTCGTTCTAACATCCCAAGTCTCTTGGGGTTCTGGTCACTTCACCCACCACTTTGGCTAAGCGGGCATGTACCGGGTACCAACAAGTAGAAGGGCCAGGGGTGACACATGGAACATCAAACTTGGGTCCACGTCACCATGGGTGATGCCATGACGCCACGTCACTCCGGAATAATTATATTTCATTCTCTTTGATATAGTGGCCAAGGTAGATCCACGTAACCCTTGGATCAATTACCTCCACTTATTCGCAACTTTGTGTTCGAGAGTTTTGAGATGAAAACTCCCCTTTTCTCCTAAAGTTGGTCAGTTTCGAGATGACCACAACTGAGATCTGACGGTTGATAAGGATCCCCAATAGAATCCCTAGAACAATGACTCACAACCTTTCATGACTCTGACATTCAGGTATTTTTTACAATTATGAAGTTTGACATCCGAGGGATTCGAGCTCCCGAAGCTCTGAATCCATCAAGAGATATATCCTTTCAGACTTAGCGTAGGGTTCCTAGACCCTATTCATATGTAACGTCCAAATATTCTTATGGTTACACGCTTAACTCTTGGCCGGGAATTTTTCAAGTTCGTGGGCATGAGCCATTGGTCACACAGGTGAAATCTTTGAAGGAGGCACCCTCCTTCCACAAAGTTCAAAATCAGTATTCCCACGAAGGAGAAATTCGAGGGATTGACAGGGCTTAAGCATTCCAGTTAACCCCATCTCAAAATATTCGGTCAGGTGGACCGCAAGAGTCACAAAGATCGAACATCCAAATTGTATACCACCAATAAAACGCAATAATTTACCGAAGGATGATAAACATCATTATCATCTATTTGACGCAAGGCACAAGTTATCACATTTACAAATAATGAAATAATGCATTTCAATTCTAGGATATCAGGCATAAAAATACTTATCTATTAGAGTCGATCACCAACTGAATGACTATGGGTGTTTGCCTCTCCACCCAACCATAGGCTTAGAGGAATTCATTCTTAGCACTTTGGCAACCCCCGTGGCAAGCCATGATATCACCATGGACCTCTCACAGTTTCTCAGGGATTCTTTCTCTGTTTCAGCTACTGCTCGAGTTCTGTTTTCTGCAAACTCTCAGAGATCACTTTCTTTGTCATGGCCTTGGCAAGGTTTATCATATGCTCACTCATAATCAATCTTGCGACCTTGTGTTCATCATCCGCTGGAGAGATCTACGCATTCTCCTCTCTGTCTATCTATGTTTTTCCTTGTATATATTTTATGTATATATTTTCCTAGGATGGTTCTCGACCTATCTTGTTCCTTATGTTAGAAGTGAACTTGGGTTATCCTAGTCTTCCAGACCTTGCGGTACTTCGAGATGACATTCTTCAGTCAGACCATGCTTCCATTCATCAGGGTGGTTGAGTATTCAACCTCTAGTCCTTCATTAACTGATTCTTCCCCTTTGGATCTAGATGAGGCTTATTATCTTAGCAAAGGGAATTTGGGTCATTTGAACTCATGAACCCTCTCTATAATTTCCTCACTCTTTCCCCTAGTGATATCATGGCCAATACTTTGAGGCTTCACCCCCATAGTTAGTAATTGGTATTTTAAACCATAATACATTTACATTGTTCCCATGCCATAGCATGGTAATTATAATTAACTATTTATTACAAGCTGGGGGAAATAGGGGTGTTACAATCCCCTCCCCCTTAAAAGGAACACTGTCAGTGGTGGTCTTTCTCGGTAACACCTACCATGCCTTTCTCATTCGACTACTTCAGAAGTATTGACCCTCTTTCCTAGTCAGGTCTTTTTCATCCTCTTGGCCTTCTTCACTTTCCTTCAACAAATTTTGGACACCAAGCACATTAATCATAGTTTCATGCAAAAAAAAATTATTGTTTCATAAAATTCTAGAAAAAAATCGCAATTTAGCACATTACTCATTTGTACAGTTTGTGGATTTGTATCCACATGGTTGTCTTGTTATCCATGCTCACTATTTTTCCTGGACATACCCATTGTGTGCATGATCCCAATCGATAGTTTACTAGAACTACCAGAGTCTCCTCTTCTTTGTGATCACTCACCCTCTAGGCCCAAGCTCAGGCATCTCCTTCTCTGTTATACAGTCTCTCGGGTGATCCATCTTTCCTTGCCAAGGTTTTTTTGCAAAGGAAGAATTCCATAAACTTCATAGAGCCTTACAGTCAAGGTTTCCCTCATACTTTCTCTGCTGAGGCATCCCTCTAGCTTGTGTTACATCAACACAACATATTCCAGGTGATCATGGCTTACCACGAGGTTCCCATGGCTCAACAATAACCATTTTTCATGATTTTCAGCTTGACAGCCTTCATTTGTTCTTTCTAGAAAGATATTGTATTCTCACCTATATCACAGGTATACATAAATTCATGAGACATCATTGTAAATTCTAAATTTCAAAATTTTATTGCAAATCTGTCACCCATAGATTTTCCAATTTCCTCATTTATTTTCGGATCTGTTCCACATAGAACCAGATCCACCAATTATGGGACTTTCCTTCCCATAGTAGTTTGGCTCATCAGGAAATTTTGGTCTTCCTTATGGGCTTACAACACTACCATATCCAAGACCCTTTGCTTCCTACAATTTTAGCATTCCTCAGCCAAACAAATTGTTAGCTCTCATGCACATTATATTTTCATTGCACACTTGCAATGGTTCAAAAACAATTTCAAGATTGTGCACATTAACAATCAAATGCGTTTTCTTCAAAGAAAATACCATTCCTTGTGGTTTGGCTCAGTAGGTAATTAGTCTTCCTTATGGAATTATATCACTTCCATATCCAAGACTCTTTTCTTCCTGCACTTTCAACTTCAATCAGCCAAACAAATTGTTAGTTTCCCATGCACATATATTTTCACTGCACCTTTATAACGTCATCACAAACAATTCTTAAATTTTGCATGCTAACAATCAAATCACTTTTATCTATTCGATGATATAAAGAAACAGAAAATTCCATTCCTTACACATGCATTAGTTCAATATATCAACCTTTCTATATGTAATTCAACATTAAGTGAATTTAATCAATGTGCCAATGTTCATGGCCACATTCACACATATGCGCCTTTGCATCGATTTCATATGATCACTTTTGAGGTTAGGCACTCTCGCCAAGGTGTTTTGGAATTCAACCAACTTACTACCATATGGATTCTTTGCCCATATTTATTATTTTAGCAGAACAACATTTTCTGCTTTGAATCGATCACAACCTTAAATCGTCACTCATTAAACTCAAGGTTTCACATGAATTCCTTTAAGCATTCCTTGATTGGTCAATGCATTCATGACATATCATTTCATGAATTCTTTCAAGGATTACAAACAATCCTTACTACCAGAGGTTCACACCTCCATCATTCAGGTTCTCCTTCCTGAATCATACCTTACTTGGCTATCCAAGGCATACAACTACCTTTCAAAAGTTCATGCATAACACTAAGACACTAAAATATTTCAGAAGGGGTTCTTACCAAATCCCTTCATACCTTGTACCACATAGTCATGAACATTTTTATACCGGTTCTTGGATGCTAGCACTCTCTTTCATATTTTTACCTCATCAGCAGTGGTTTATGGGGACTTTTACAACCTTGTCAATAATCTTTCAACTGCATCCTTATCATGGTCATCCTCTTCTTGAGGTTTCCCATCATTGGAAAATATCTTCCTCAACAACTACAATTCCTTTCTATACATAGCATGCATCATCATAGTCACAATTACATTAGTGGTAATATTAAACAAATTGCATGTATCATAACATTCAAATCCATAAAACCTATTCAAAATGTCCTAGCATATCTTTATGCACTTCATCACATTATCCTCAAATGTTTTCATGAGTGCAACACCAACAGTTCTCGATTGCTTCTACAATCATACAACCATCATCACTATGGTGTCAAAACCTTTACTTTTATCATCATACCAACTTTTCTCATCCAGAGAAATCATAATACTCAACAAGAAAAGAATTGAGGGCTCTCCCCTTCTTCCAATTCTTTCTACACTGCCTAGGACTTTTCATCCCAGTTGAGTTATCTCTAAGGCCTCACTTCCTTTTCTTAACATGGCTTCAACCAAGCCTATTCAGTCAAACATACTCATTTATTCATTTAATCATACTCAAGGGGTTTATTTTCCTTTTACTAGCTATATTGGTTTACACAACTGCTTTTTTAATCCTATAGCTCTGTTACACAATTTAGGGTTCTTAGGGTGAGAAAAGTGTTCCTCCTTTTCTCCCCCTTTACTTATGAAATCTACTTATTATTGTGATCTTTCTTCTCTTCTATTGATAAGCCCCGGTTAGCCTCATCCTAACTCTTAGGATACATCAACATGATTTAATAGCAAATCCTTTTGTCCATAATGAATTATGAACCTGTGTTTCCTACACATTACCATTCAGTTTTTTAGAATGGTCAAGATTCATTATTAGTCTTCCATTCGTTACATGATGTTTTTAAAATGTAATCCAGGATTCTTAATATATAAGCATGTAGTTCACTGCTTAATTCTCAACAGTTATTAAGGTTGTGACTCTGTCAGAGTATTCACATAGTTCCTCCACTGGGAACTCCCTCATCATGCAACTTCCTTATTGCATATCCATCACTATTTGTGATGGTCTCAACCTTGAGTTAGCTTCAACAATTTACCAAATATTCCACAAGGAATATACACATCCATCTTTATCATGCATCCAAATTATGTATCCACGCATATTCTGGTTTTTTTAACTTACATCCATGATGTACTTAACCATATGCATAATCAAAATCTTGTGTGTAGCTGACATGGGTATATTTTGTTGATTAAGGTTGGTTGTCATTGATGTCAACCCTTGAAGAAATCCCCGCAGCACAAAGGTTTGGGTAATGGACCCAACATTGTTTGATGTAAAGATGACTCATTATTGTATTGTCATGGTTGATAAGAAGTAAAGATGGATGAACTCCAATGTGGTTCCCTTATGGTGAAAGCCTTCACGGGAAGATGCTTTGTGGAGTAAGAGAACCCATGATTAATTGTGAAATAATTAGATGAAGGACAATGAATTTTTCAGGTAAACTATCCTATATGGATAGTGCTTGTCATTCCATTTTCAGTGGTATGTGGAATGTCACATAACTCCTCACGGTTAGAGAGTTATGGTCATGAGAAGCTGGAGACCCCAGGTTTGGGTAATGGACCCAAGTTTGTTTGATGGATAACGGTATGAGTTATGATATATTTTCAGATAATAATATTATATATGGATAGTACATGTCATTCCATTTCTGGTGGCATGTGGAACGTCACATAATCCTCACAGTTTGAGAGTTATGGCCTTATGAAGTTGGAGGAGCCTCATATGTCATCTAGAA